>JAAAKQ030208191.1:0-11702 GCA_010016005.3 Zanna intricata | reverse complement strand
TGTAGGTTGTGTGGAAATTCTTGTGTTTAATTTTAATAACAATTGTAATAATTTAGTTGTGTATATATATATATATAAACTCGTATACATTTTTATTGCATAACAATTGTAATTGTTATAACAATTACAGTTTACTGATTAATACAATTCTACATAAATTTATGAAGAATAACGTAAAATTATATTAAGTCTAAAGATAGTCTAAAAAAGAGTTCTTAATTTATTTGTGCTTAAAAACTTAATTAATTATTTATTTTGCATTTAGTCTTACTTATTGAAATTATTCATCCTTGTGTTAGTTTATCTTCAAAAAAAAACTTTTATTTTTTATTTTCCATGATTAATTCTTGTCTGTATTTTTTGCTTGCTTCCGCACCTGAGCATTACAACTAAACCAAAGAAAAAATATGGTTAAGAATTAATTACGCCAGAAAAATATTTTTCAGGATAAATTCAAAACCGAAGACTAAAATAGAGGGATTTAATGCTTTTTTTTATAGTTAGAAGAAAATTATGAAGTAGAATAAAGTTAGAGTGTAAATGATTTAATCCAGTTATAAAAAAAAATTTAATAATTATGAGAGGCTGCAATGTCATAGCAATAAAATAAAAGGAGAAGATAATGTCAAATTCTGATTTAAACCTAAAGTGAAATAAGTAGAGTTGGTTTTTCGTAGTGAATACAAACGAGTAATTGAAAAAAGATTTATTAAATAATAAAAGAAGATGACACACTTGAATAAGATCAAATAATATGAGAAAGTATCAGAAGATACCTTATTTTAGGTAGATATTCTGATATCAACGTATCATAAATACGTAGATATCAGAATATTTGAATATTTACGTGTATCATAAATTTGAATCAACGTACCATAAATCTAAAAAAAGTGAATATAGACAGTAATTACGATCTAGTACGAGTAAACGTATTTGTAAGAGACCGAAATAAAAGTTCGAGGAGAAGAGATGTGTTTTGGGTGAGCAAAAGAGCAAGAGATCCTTAATACACGAAAATTCTGCATTAACAGATAGTGCTATTTATAAAAGAATAGATACTTTTCAGTTATTACTATTAAGTTCGTTTTATGTATGAAAAATTATTTTTTTAATAACTTTATCGGACTAAAGTAATAACATTTGTTTTTCTTTAAATTAAAAAGGAATAAAAAATTATTAAATTGATAACTTTTAAATGAGATATTTAGTTTTGATTCCAAAAATTGACATTTGGGAAACTAAACCTGTAAACCTGTTAAAATTTGGTAAGAACCTGTAATCTCACAATTTGATATATTTAGAAAAATATCATTAAAATAAATGAACCTAGAATATTGATTCTTTATATAAATAATTAAGACATTTTCTTACTAACTGCTGATATCTCTTGAATCAGTGACAAAATAAATTATTATTTAGCCAAGTACTTTAAAAATTATAGATTTCTATATTTATTCTTTATCATTTGGTTTCTTATTTGAGTATGATAAAACTATTTAGTTACTATAATTTTAACTGTCTGCTGATTGATGTAATTTATAAAAAATAATGCCTCCGTGGCGCAAGTAGTAGTGTCTCGGCCTTTCATCCGGAGGTCCCGGGTTCGAAACCTGGACGGGGTGGCATTTTTCACACATGCTACAAGTAATTAATCTCATCCTCTGAAGATATACCTTAATGGTAGTTTCAAAGGTTAAACAAAAAAAAAAAACAAAACAAAAAACTACTTAAAAACTTTCCTAATCAGTTTTACAACGTGAGAAAAATTTAAAATCCTAGGAATTAAAAAAGAATTAAAAAAAAAAAAGAAAAGTTCTTTTCACTTACTCAATGTTTTCAGTGTCGTAGACCACTGGTGATTTTATCTTAAATCTGATTAAAGATAAAAAAATAAAAAAGCAGGCTTTAAAATTATCGGTTTAAGTTTTATTATTGTTACAGTAATTCATTTTTTGAAAAGTATCGCATATAAATAAATTTAATAATCATCTTTGATAAAAGTTTAATATGATAATGCTTATGGTGCGTTATTACTTTTTGTTAAATTTATTGATTACTCCAGGTTTAAATTTCCCACTATCGACCTTGGAGTGGATATTATAACAATATTTACTTTATAATCTACGATATTAATTTCTCTCGCAACAATAAATTTATTATCAAGTATTTTATCCTGTGCTGAGACCAAAAGCAAAAAACTCCTACAAAATAATTTACGTTTTTTTTTTTTGTTATCCTGAAATATTACTTTGTAGTATTAATTTATTTACCAGTGATAAATGCATTATTGATACAATATTGTAGTAATAAATCACTATAAAAAAAAAATACAAATTATCGTTACCCTTTAAAACTCCTCGCAACAAAGCTTAACCATAAATTCGCAGTACTTTTTTTATCGAACAGTGTTTTGTAGTTCGAAACAGAAGAGGTGAAGAGTGGAAATCGTAGTTTAAAAGCTATAATTACAGGCTTGTTTCAATAAAATCATATTATCTGAAAAAGAGAAACGACCGTACATCGATTAAAATATTCTGGTAATCATAGGAAGGATTTATATTTGGATCTGTTCGTTTGTTTTGTATGAGAAACGGGGGCGGTTATTATTTTTTTGTTTCATTCGAAAACAAATACGTAGGAAAGTAATGTGTCGATTAATGTAGTGTGTTATGTTTCACTACGTGTCGGAAGGGGAAAAAAGTAAAGCAAAGGTCACGACCTTTTAAAGTAATATAGTATTTCGTTCGGCTAGTTTAATGATGGGGGGAGTTGGTAAATTGTAGCGTATAGGGTAAGAGAGGTTGCCCACTTTTGTACTTTTCTGTCTCGTGCACTTATCCCTCGCACCATCATTTGACCGGCCAATATGGGGCGTATAAATTATGCCGATAAATTATTGTTCCAATATACGAGAAATTGATTCAAAGGGCGTGCGCACGAACATCGTTGTAGCGCGCTTTTCCTGTTTTATTTTATCCCTTTTGCCTTTTATCTATCTCTCTCATTCGTCCAAAAAAAAAAAGATGGATACGGAGGTTGTTTTGGGGTTGAGCCAGCTTGCAGCTCATAGCGGTTGATTTATAGATGTGACACCTTGTGAAGTCGTCAGTTCGTTTTCCAAGAGAGCTTTATAACACTGAGAATCTTGCTAGCCGTCATCGTTTTTTGTCTTAACTGTTTTTACGGAAAAACGTAATATAGCACCTCTTAATAAAACCACTAAAGATACTATGACATCATGTAAAAGAAATATTCATCTTTCTGCTAGTAATATTACATTTTTGCGTTATTTTATCCTGTCACCTACAGAAAATATAAGAGATTTTAGAAATTCTTTCTTTACATCTGCCTGTTTTATTAAGTAAACACCGACATTAAATAGTTAGTACACCCCTCCCATTTTTAAAGGGAATAATTTCTTGGATCGCATAACTCTTCTAGTTACCTGAACATTAATCAAATCGATATATTTGTAAATTTATTTAAATTGGTTGAGAAAACATTAAAAGGATGTCAAAGAGTACAGGATTAATATAAAAATACACAACAACACTGTTTTTATTTCTACAAACAAGATAACAATTTTTGGACTACGTTTTTTTTATTTATAGATGTCAAAATAAATAAGGTGTTCTTTTAAGAATTATGAAAATACATAAAAGTTCCATTTTTTTACTTTTTACTATTTAGGATATGTATTTTATATGATGATAAAAAAAGTCACATCCTTGCTGGGAATTGAACTCAACACCAAGTGATAATAGAAACACTGTAAGAATATGTATTATTTTTTTAAATTTCGCAAATATTATTCTAAATACTATCGTGATAGCTAGCTCTAATATATTAATCACAACTTATTGCAGTTAACCCAAACGTTGCAGTAACTATCTGATATTCAGTTACTCTTTACGAGAAAATTATGGAAGCTTTGTAGGTAATTAAACGATGAGATTTTGTGTAATACTGCAACTGAATTTTGATGTGGGTTATCGGTAGCGGGCTTATTTAGCCAAACCTAAATTCGTAAACCGTATTTTGGGAGTTATAGCATAAACCTAGATAACAAATGTAAAATATTCTGCTTGGAAATTACAATTTAATAAAAGTTATTATGCTATGCTACAGCACGGAGAGATTTAATAACGTTAATATTACTTTCACCACGTTAAAATATCGAAAACAGGATGTATATGAAACTCAGATTCCTAAAAAAATATTTAAGACTGAAATTATTATTATTAATCTCTTGATAACTTAATCTTTCAGATGTCGAAACTGGTTTTCCGAAATGTTAAACTATTCACCTTTTCCCACTTAATCTTATATTGTAGTATTTTGAATTATTTGGATTTTATTGTATTAAATTTTGTCTTACACTCGCTTAACATCAAAATAAAGTGAAAGTAAGAAAATATTGTCATCTTCTTTTACTGTGTTACTTAATTTTTCCTGATATTCCATTAAATCCACTATTATTTATTCCTCACTTATCATTCGAAAGCGTTTGTCTTATACTTTTGTAACTTCTCTTATTTTTTTTCTTACTAGTAGATTTACACACAAAATATTTAAAAAGAATTCTTTTCAAGTTTTGGGTAAAAGTCAATACTTCTAATTAGTTTCCGGCATATCAGTTTTGCGTCGGTTGCTCTTCTTTTTTCAAGGTGTAATTATAATCACATTCACTTTCATGTTCAGCCTCTTCCATTCATTACTCCACGTGTTTCTGACAGTCATTATTAGCTAATTTTTAACTTCTGCAACTCAAGTAGGGATTGTATCCATACTGATAGACTCTATATTAACAGAATGACAAATTATTGCCAATCTGACAGCTTCGACAACGCTTTCTTTCAGGAGATACCAGCATTTTCTCCAGTCTATACAAATACACATTGCTGTCCTGTTCTGATTAAAACATACTGAGAAGACAGGATGTTTGCGTTAAGGACATTGTCAGTGATCATGTTCTGAGTAGCAGTAGTGGGTTTAAAAAGGCTGATAATAACAGGCGTTCTCTCTTTGCTAAAAATATTCTATGTAACGAAGAACTTGCTGTTCAGCTATGACTCTGCCACATAAACACTGGCCATATCTGGCAGTGTGGCCATGTCTGGCCACGAATGAGCTTCACCTCCATGTATATAGAGTATCCAATATCATATAGTGTTGTAGCATCAGCAGTATACATTTTTATCAATCTTTCATAGATACTGATGATTGACGAAAATTCTATTAGATGATCCACTGCTGATTTGGCTTTTATTTTTTCGCAAGAGAAATATAATTTTGCACTTATAGGTGAAAAAAGCCATGATGCTTTTTCTCTAGAAATTGCTAATATAATCGGCAAAGTAATTTCGTATGTTGTTGCTAACTCACGATACTTTATACGGAATGGTCTGGAAAACCATCGTGGTGTTGATATAAAGCAGTCAAAGGATTGTTACTTTAAAAGTTTTATACTTTATATGGGTAGGAAAGGCTAAATATTTACTGTCTTGTCTTAATAGTAAGATCTTTTTTCTTCATGTAATGGTATTATGCCGATTTTAGACATTTAACTAGTCACTGGGCGTGTACGGAATGCGTCTGTGGCATAATTGATTCCGTTGTTATATATTAAATTTAACTTTCTTAGATGCGTCCTTCTAAGGATTAATATGCAATACATTCATAATTAGGCTTCGATTGAACTGATACTTTATATAATAGCATAATGTCTGTTTTTGTGATGTAGTTGATGTTTGATAAACATTCAATAATTTTAGATCTTTCTTTCATCTAACCGTGTATTCGTTGCCCCCAAATAAGGGATTGTCTAGTAATAGACCTAAAAAGCGTACTTGAGTACATCAGTACATTATTATCTTTGTAGTGAATAGGATAGTCATTGATGGTCAAAATAGGAGTATGATGAAGAGCTTTTTAACAGAAGTGTACACAGCAAGTTTTCTCTGGTGAAAATTTGAATCCGTTCTTTGAAACTTCATTAAGGATGTTTATTCTCTTCATTGCAATTTATACTACACCATAACTCTATAATTACTGGCAAATATGATCCCCAGATCGTCGGCGTAAAACCTTTTGCTGCTTTCTCCTGGAATGATTAGTATCTGTTTAATGATGGTGGTTGTAAACAAGGTACCGCTCAACGGTGAGCCTTGTGGTACGACAAATCCATTCTTTTTTCTGATAAGTACATTATAAACTCATACATGAAAAGAATGGACGTTCATATAGTTGCCAATTAATACAGATACATTGTCACGAATTACTGTGTTCATGTAGTTGAAGCATTATTCCATGACGCCTGGTCATATGAGAAACCTTCTACAGATCAAGGAAGATTCCGATATGTTTCCTAGTGATGGAATTGTTGTATATATTTTCCAAACTGATCAGTTGATCAGTAGCTGAATGGTACTATAGAAATCGGTAGATTATTATATCTTTATTTGGAACTGGATCAATGTATTTCTTCCTCTGCTACGGGTACATTCCATTCCGTCATAACTGATTATATTATTCTTGCAGTCAACTTTTATAGCATTGCTTAGCTGTCTAATATAACGTAATATATTTTTTATTTTGCCTGGATCAGATGCTCTATTACAGATTTTCTCCTGTGCTTTCACAAATTCATCTAATTTGAAAGGCACATTGAATGAAAAATTAATTTAAAAATATTAAATAGAAAATACTGGAAGCCCTGTTAGCTAGCAATTGTAGTTTTTTTAATTAATTAATTTTTTTTTAGAGGGCGAAACACCACGCTAAAGCGTTATTATCCCACGATATAATGTACAGCTGTTACCTTCCTAGACGTGAAACGTAGATGTACCGGACTTTGGGATCAACTACCTCAGGGAAAGATAGGTGTTATTGTCGTTATAATATATACAAACATCAAACATCAGAATTCTTTATCTATTTTACTTTATTTTTATTTTAAAAAAATTAAAAAACACCGAAAAATCTTTACACTAATGAAACTTCTTTTTGTAATTAAAGAGTCACTTAGTAATTGCCCTTTGCCGTAGCCTTAAGAGTCAACTTCACGACTAGTAAAGGGACTGTTTTCTTCAGCTCTTTTCTACTGGAAATGAGCTCCTCTAATTCAGATCGAAACAAGTTAAAAATATCGAAACAGAAAAACTCAAAATGATTATTTTTTGTTCTTTTTGGGGTATTATTTTAAGAAAATAATTTTCACAAATCAGAGTACAATTTTAATTATGATATGTAAATGTTATTTCGTCATTGGGGTTACATTATCGTTACCGTCATTAAAATAGTTGCTTGAAGGGTGGAAAAGGGTGAAAAAGATAGTTGCCTGAAGGATGAAATTGCGGTTGCTGCTTAATTGTTACAAATTATAATCTGAAACTATTTATAGAACATTTAAAAAATAATAGCTTGATATTAACATTGAACCAAAGGTCCTAGTTATTTTGAGACATCTTCCAAAGCTGCAAAGGGAAAAAACTAACTGACTTGGCCTACTATGCACTTTCAATTCATATTTCTATTTCAAATTACCACTGAATTTAATTTAAAGTTAGATCTATTGATAAATTCCTCATAATTGTAAGACCGGTAAGATACCTTTTTTTTTTATTATCAATTAAAAAATAAAATTATTGCGGTTTGATGAGAGATGTGATTGTTGCTTTACATATATATGTCTTTTTTAATAATTTGTGAATATTTCTTTGAAATGGTAAAATCATTATTTGCTCCAGCGTAATTTTATTTTATTATTATGTTTTTAGTTATACATGTAAATAACAATTTATTAATTGTAGATAAACATTTTTACATAAAGTGTAATATTAAAATGAATTATATTAATTTTTATGATTTAAGTTAAATATAAGTATTGATTTTTTATGCAAAAATTAACTTTTTGTGCAACAAAAAGTAGTTAATATAGATAAATATTCCTAGCAAATATTTATTTGCTGTCGACTAGTTTCATTTTCAAGTTCTAGTTCATGTCATAGAAGATAAGATCAAACTATTCGACAGCAGATGAAGAAATTCGTGCATGTAAAGTTTGTATTAAATAATCATATCTATTATTTCTATACACAAATATATTGTTACCATATGTCAAATGTAAATCGGAGGACGCAGCGCGCGGCCAGCTCAGATGTCAGCGGGCGTGCAGTATAAGTACACGCGTATGCAGGCGGCACTCCCACCACATAGCTAGCTATCGCGCATATCCCCTACCATATGGCGCTGCCCCCTCCCACTCGAATAAATGAAGGCTTCTTGGCGTAAAGTGTTACTGAAGCGAGGACTGCGCCACGCGCCCGTCCGGCGTCCTCCATCGCGTCCGTGTCTAACAATTCGGACCGCGGTGCGAGGCAAGACTCGCTTGAGCACCAGCCGAAGCGAGCTAAGAAGGCATCAAGTAACTCTGGGCCTGAGGGAGCGAGCGAGCTCCCCCAAGCCGTCAAGGTCGGCATCCGTTGCTTCAGACCACTCTGGCTCGTCCAGGGGGGCCATGAAAACAAATTGCAATCCCGACGTCCCGGCTCAGGAGCCAAAGGGGAAAATCCCCCCAATCATGCTCGATTGCCCGTCCGACTGGACGCGGCTTTGCAAAACCTTGCAAAGCCTCATCAGAGGGAGGCTCGTTTGCAAATGCGCGGGCCTCTCAATGCGCCTTCAATTAGGCAGCGAGGCAGACTACAGGGCGGTACAATCCTACCTGCAGTCGAAAGGAGTGGCCTATCACACCTACCAACTGTCTAAGGACAGGAAACTCAAGGTGGTCTGCAGAGGACTGCCTTTCAGCGCAGATACAGAGGATATCTACGCTGAACATACGGACATTGGCTTCGATGTCGCGTCAGTTAGAAAACTTACCACCAGGAGTGGTAAGGAAACAGCCATCTACATGGTTGCACTTAGGAGGACTCCTAATGTGCGGGACATATATGATGTAGACACCCTGTTCTACTGCAGGGTGAATGTCAGTTTATGTTGCGCGGGGAGGAACCCCGCAATGTCATAGGTGCCAAAGGTACGGGCACTCGAGCAACTATTGTTCAAGGTTATATAATTGTGTAAAATGCGCGGGGCAGCATGAGACTGCCACGTGCGAAAAAACGCGGGACACCACAGCAGCTTGTGTCAACTGCAAGGGGGACCACCCCGCAAACTATAGAGGGTGCGGCTACTACAAAACTGTAGTAGCAAAACAGACAGGCGCTGCCAACAGCCAAAGGCAGCCGAACAGGGTGCGCGCGGAGGCTCCGGTCAGGAAACTGGCGGCAGCACGCCATTTTTCTTCCGGGCCATAATGCCCGATATCCTGTCGGCCGTCCCTCGGCTGATGCAAGCGTTCTCGATGCAGAATATACTCCACATAGTTGTGGAGATCATAACCAACATCGTGGCCCGCTATGCGTAAGCAGGTCCTCCGGGTGCTCCGCTGGAAGACGTTGGAACTCCTTCGTCTTGCAGAGGGCTCAACCATGTTTCGCCCACACAGATCACATCCACAATTCGGAATTATACGGCGTATAGAACCGATAGGGTGGTACCGTAAGGACGACATCCTCCAGGGGGCACTGCGGTGTTTGTCCATACACGTATGGCTCACACACAAGTCAGCATCCAGACCCGCTATCTGGAGTAAACTTGCGTACAGCTGGATTTTCGGGGGACAGTGTACAAAGTGATCGCGGTCTATAATCCGCCAAATCAGCATGTTCCGCTGGGTGATCTCGATCTCCTGCTGGACGCACAATCACCCGTAATTATTGCGGGTGATTTGAACAACAAACACGCGTCATGGAACAGCCGTGGGGCCAATAGAAATGGCCGCGCCCTCAGTGAGTACTCACTTCGGACGGTGGTGAAGGTTATAGGGCCGAAGACCCCCACGTTCGTGCATAGCTCGGGGAACTTCCGGCCTGATGTCCTCGATATCGCCGCACAAAAGGCAGTGGATCTTCCGCTGTCTATTACAACAATCGAGGATCTCAGTTCGGACCATTCTCCTGTGCTGTTCGGGCTTGAGGACCCCGGGGCAGGCCGTACCCACCGCCGAGGTGCAAGGAGGTGGTGAACTGGGCGAGGTTCACTGAAACTCTCCAGCGAACCTACCACCGAGAACCTTTAGAACTCCTAGGCTCGGCCGAGGAAATTTATAACGAGACAGAGTTCGTTACCACGGCTATCAGGGCTGCTCTTAGTGCTTGCACGACGAAACGTCCTGTCAACCGCCTCGACGACAGGCTCCCTCCCGGTGTTTCCCGAGCAATAGCCGAGAAATGTTGGCTACGTACTAGTTACAGAATCACCATAGACCCTGACGATAAGCGCCGTTTTAACGCTCAGGCGAAAAGGGTGAAGAAATTGCTCGAGACACACAGGGAGGAGAGCTGGCAGGATTTCCTCGAGTCGACCTCGGCGGACTTAGGTTCTGCTCACCGCCTGTGCAACAGGCTGAAGGGCTTAAAAACCACTTAACACCCTATATATCTATATATGGTCGACGCGGTCTGGTCTTTACGGACCAAGACAAGGCGGAAGCGTTCGCAGATACTCTGGAAGACCAGTTTACCCCGAACGCCGACGTCTATGACGACGACCATGTGAAGGGGGTTGAAGAGTTTTTGGACGACTTCGCCGAAAGCGCTATACCGGTACCCGCTCAGGTTGATCGCGTGCGGGAGGAGGAGATCATTTCGGTTATAAAAGCCACACGCCCGGATAAAGCTCCGGGGCCGGATGGAATTAAGGCCCGTGCTCTCCGTAACGTTCCGCGATGCATGATCACAGGACTAGCGGTCATCTTCACTTCCATCATGTGGGTGGGTACCACTACATCATGTGGGTAGTCACTTTCGCAGTCTTCCAGTTGGAAGACTGCGAAAGTCGTGTGCTTCCCGAAACAGGGAAAAGACTTGCTCTTTCCCCAAAACTACAGGCCGATTTCCTTGCTCTCCGTGTTATCGAAGACCTTCGAGAGAATCCTCTTAAAGCGTCTGACCCGATACCTAGGGCCGGAAATTAGGCATGACCAGTTTGGATTTCGGCGAGGACACTCGACCACACACCAACTGGTACGGATCATGGACAGCGTGGTCACCGGCTTCAACCGGAAAATGGTCACTGTGGCCATTTTCTTGGATGTCGCCAAAGCTTTCGACAGCGTGTGGCATGAGGACCTGCTATACAAGCTAGTGCGCTCCTCCCTGCCGAGGGAACTGGTCGCGCTGTTGCGGTCCTACCTGATGGACAGGAAATTCCACGTCGTGATGGGAGAATCGGTATCCGCCGACCGTCTCATCACGGCTGGAGTTCCGCAAGGTGCTGACATCTGCCGCCGATGATTCACAAAATTGTCATTACCGGCGCCCGGGCGCCCTGAAACCAACCCCGCGCACAGTTCAATTCTCCTTCATCCTTCACAGAGATGTGTGCGATAGATAAAATCAAAAAGTTTTAACACTTAATAGCCACGCCGACCCCGTGATGCCCGACTAATTACCCCACTCCTGTTCACCTTCCTTCCTTAAGAAGAATGAAGAAAAATCAGAGTGAAGAAAAGAAGAATGAAGATCCAGAACCGACGGTCTGTCCTCCCGACCGCTGGCTTGCAAGTGCCAGCAGATTTATTAGAGATTATTTCAAGAAACAGGGAGACAGACGCCAACAAGATGAGGAAGATACCT
>JAAAKQ030208158.1:0-11702 GCA_010016005.3 Zanna intricata | reverse complement strand
CGAATTGCTTCCGCATCCACCGTATTCTCCAGATCTGGCCCCCAGCGACTTTTTCCTGTTCTCAGACCTCAAGAGAAAGCTCGCTGGAAAGAAATTTAGCGCTGATAAAGAGGTAATCGCCGAAACTGAAGCCTATTTCGAGGCTAAAGACAAATCGTACTCTAAAAATGGTATCGAAAAATTGTATGACTGCTATAATAGTTGTATCGCCCTCAAAGGCAACTATATTGAATAATAAAATCATATTTTTAAAAAAAAAAAAGATTTTTTTTTTTTATGTTAGCCTACGAAACTTTTCAGCCGTACTGATATTTCTTTCATATGCATTAAGCAAAAAATTGGCAATTAATGATGTCAACTAATCACAGAATAAGTGTAAATATAATAAAAAGTATATAATTTATATTGAACTCAATTAAAAACCAACTAAAAGAATTTCAGGTTGAAATGTACATGTTGGCACTGACAGAATAAAATAGAGGCCAAATGGATTGACAGAAAAAATTTGTTTTGATAGTAGATGTACTTAAACATACATTATTGCTATAATGTCATATTATTATCCTTCACTGTCACAATTTATTGATATAATATACTACTACTTTACTTCTTCACAAATAGTAATAATATGAAAAAAATATTTTCAGTCAATAATAATACTCTACGCTATAATTGTTTTGAATGACAAGTGTATTTTATAAACAATAATTAACCTTCATATAAAAGGATATATCATTAAAATAATTAAAAAATCTGTAACTTTTAAATGTGTGGGATGAACTCAATGGAATTATTATTGGGTTAGTTACAACAAAGATAGGAGGATTAAAAATTATTATTTATTTCAATAAAAAAATATTATAAATAGAGGATTTTTGTTCCGTTTGAAATGGAATTATGGAGTATTACATGCTTTCTAAGTACAAATTTAGGTGTATTACCAATTAAATTTTCACAAACAGAAAAGCAATCATTTCAGGAAGCAAGATTTAGTGCATTAAGAAAGTTTATTTATGTTACTGCTTTATTATGTTCTGCAATCATTAGGTAATCTGCTTATATTATTGTGATTTACTTATTAATAAGTATTATTTATTATTGTTATTCTTCATATTTATATTGTTATATCATATATATGTCATGTTATGACATATTTACATCATTTTTTAAATGTTGTTAATTATATAAAATTACTTGCATCCTGAATTCACTGGACTGGTTTTAATTAATCTAGTATTATTAAAAATGTTCATCATCTGAATTTCTAGAAAAAGTCAAAATATAATTTTTCTTTGTCAACTTTTTTATTTATGAAGCAATAAGCATATCTAAATGTCAGTGACTTGAGTAATGGGCTTATTATTTTTTTAATCCTAAATTCTTCTGCTGAATCAAAATAATGTATGTAATATACTGTTTCTTAATAAAGAGTAGTACATTAATTTATTTTCTCTTTCATTTTCCATTCTTTCTATTGATTGTAATAAGATTCTCTAGTTAAAGTTGTTTTTTTTGTAAGTATAGAAAAATTTATCTTCACTGTATGTAGTTTTTTGCATTCAGTTACTTATGGAAATAATAATAGAAATTATTATTAATTACTAGCAGACTCGGCAATGCTTTACTATTGTTATTTGCTAAATTTTCTATATATATATTAAATGAACACAATTGATAGTAAAAAAATTCAAACATTTTAGAACTTCACAAAATTTAACCTATCTGTTTATAAAAGTCAGAATGTATATAAATTCAAATGGCAAAACAACAGCACTACCTATCGGATTTAATTCAAACCACTCACTGAACACACTAGTCTCTGTTTTTCTGGAGCCTCTGGAAATACCATAAGATATTACTTAAAAGGATGAATGAGTTTGATATGTATGAATGTGAATGAGAAGTGAATGTGAATTGAAACCCAACCATCAAACAACACCAGTATCCATAATCTAGTTTTCAAATCCGTATAAAAGTAAGTAAGTCTTTTCTGGATTTTTGAATCTTCGAACTTTCAACTTCATCAGCTGATTTTCGATGTCGCGTTAATCACTAGACCAGCTCGAAGAGTTAAAACACAGTTTTCGGTGAAAAATGACACTTTAACAAACAAAGGTATGGCTGCAAAACCATCACAATTAATACTGAACATTAAAAAACTAAAAATGCTATCTGTTACATGGATAAAATTGTTTGTTTCGTAAATATCTCAAAACCATAAATATCTCTCTTGTAGTACAAGGTTTTTATAAAAGTTATTATAACTCCCCAAATATATTGAAGTCCACAAAATGAATTTATACCTAATTAAAATGATAATCATTGTTAAATTGTTATGTTAATAATATTTAATGACGGTAATTTCTTAATAATATTTCATTTCTATATTTAACATTTTGTTAATATTAAATTAAAAATGTTTTATTGTTTCATTGTTAATACATTAAATTATTAATATTAATAATATTTTGTTAATATTATTTAATTTGTACGTTAATAGTATTTAAATAATTCAGTCTTTGCCCAGTGTAATTGAATTTCGAACTTGCTAGAAACTTATAGAGAGATTGAACTAGAAACAGTAAAGTTATATCTTTGTTTGAAATATTATTTTTACTGAAGTATGAGTTTTTATTTGGCAATTGACATTGATAAAGTTTAGTTTTGTAATTAAAGTAATTATTTATATTATTTTGAATTAATTGTATTTATAAATAATGAAGATATTTGTAATAAAGCAAATAGAACTTTCTAGCGTTTTCCAGTCGTACGGCTACGGTATAAAAGCGGATCGAGGGACCCGATTGGTTCATTCGTGTGACGTAGTTTCTAGTAGTTTCTAAAGGTTAGGCTGCCGTTTACGCTGAGCGAAGTTTAAATTTGTTTCATATATATTTTGTTAAGCGTTGTAAATGTTTGTTTTGTTGTTGTGTTAATTAAATTATTGTGGGGAAGTTTGATATCCTGTTGGTTATTTGTGAATCATCTTCTCACTATTAATTGGCGATAGTGAAAGTATTGTTCAAAAATTGTGGGGAGTCGATGTCGTGTTACATACGAATCATTCGCTCACATCAGATTGACCAACGTGACAGGACTGGATTTCCTGACAGGATTTAAAGACTTAAGAAGAAGATTTAAGGACTTAAGGATAGGACTTTGAAGAAATTAATTACGTCGAAAATGAAGAAAATTAACGACTTGACTTAACTAAATAGAATAAAATAAATTAAATAAAATAGAATAGAACAGAATTGAGACAAGTACTTTTGCAGCATCAGTTACCAACTACAGGAACGAAGACAGATTTGTTTCTTCGTCTCAGGGAATCGGCTTTGGCGGAAAACAAAAACCCGGACGAGGCAATATTTGACGTTGGAGAAACTTCGGAACTTCCACGATCAACGGAGATCCCACCGGTACGCATGCAATCTTATTAGTAACTTTTTAACGATTTTAGAAATGAAAAGACAGCTCAAAACGAACAATTTACAAACGAAATTACCACTCAAATTATGGCTCAAATGACAGCTCAAAAAGAACAATTTTTTAATGAAATTACTGTACAAAATAACTATTTAAAGAATGAATTAAGGCAAACAGAAGAAGTCTTCAAAAAACTTAATAATTCTGTAGAACGCAAAGTTTTAAATCAGCCGACTCCGGTTAAACATGATACTAGAAGTAAAATTACATTGGCATCAACACGTTTTTCTGAAACAAGTAATAGTCAAGAAGATAAAAATGTTACTCCCAATGATAAAAGAAAAGCATAAATTCATTAGATTATATTGAATCACAACCACCTGTATCGTCTCATTCACAGTGTGGTAGTGAAACTAGTGAAATAAGTGAAGTAAATAATGAAGATATTTGTAATAGAAGCAAATAGAACATTCTAGCTTTTTGCAGTCGTACGGCTAACGGTATATAAGCGGGTCGAGGGACCCGATTGGTTCATTCATGTGACTACTTCCAAGTGGTTACACTGCGCGAAAGTTCTCATTAAAATTGGTAACCGTGAAAGTATTGTTAAAAAAAATTGTGACGTAGTCGATATCGTGCTATATATGAATAATTCGGTCACATCAATATAAATTTTAAATTACTGAAGGCAGAAAATTGTTTGCCTGCATAATTTTTCCAATCAACTAACAATTTCAGCCATATTTTAGCTGTTTATCGGCTGATTTAAACAAATTAGGTGTTATTTTGTTCACAATAAAAGACTTAATATTTAACTACAAAACATATTTGATAAAAACTCACTTTTAAGATGCTATTAATATTAAAAAATTAAAATTTCTGCTATTTTGGTTTCTCAAAGATAAAATTTTCGAAGTTATTTTGTAATTGTTGGGTGTATGTGCAGCAAATTTTATTAAAATATCTTAATCTCTCTTCTTAATATTTAAATTTTTATTGATAAAATTGCAGAATGAGGAAAATTGAAGCATGATAAAGTATTTATCCACATGAACTTTTTTTATTTATTTATGTCCTGAATCTGTTTCTTTAAGTTTGGTTAACACCTCTTGCATCAAATGATGAGGTCAAAGCATTTACAAAGTTGAACAGATTGCATAATACTGATGGTATTAAGAATTTGGAAAGTCATTGGTCTAAATGTATCTAACTGCAAAATAACTAAGTTGAAAAATAAAGAGAGTTTTTTGGCAGGCTGAAAATATTTTGAACATCCTGTGTATGTGATTGTACTAAAAAAAAAATTGTAATATAATATACTACTTTTAAAAAAAATTATTCAAAGCCATTCTAAATCTTTTTTACACATCAGACTGATTCTCTTTTAGTAAAACTTTTATGACAATTTTCTGGTTTTTGTTCTTTGGTTTGAAGTCAAATTAGACCTAGTTGTAGGAATAGAATATTTAATTTCAATTTAAAATATTCAAACTGTTTTATACATATTAAGTATTGGACTTCTCAAACTTTATGTGAAATATTATTATTTTCCACATTACAAAAAAATAGTTCACCATTAAAAAGTCAGTTTTTACGAGTTTCTATTAATTGATTTCACTGATTAATTTAATTTCACTTTTTAATGACTAACTCTCAAATAATATGGAAATTACGTATACTTTCAGAAGAAGATGTTTTTTTAGCTAATTAATTTCATCTTTAGAAAAATTTTATTATCATTGTAACCTTCATTAAATCAAATTACAAGTGACACCAATTACTTCAGTGATAAAAAAGCCATACAGATAAATGTGACAAACTGTCTGGAAGTTTAATTTCTGTGTTATTTAAAAATATATTAATAAAATTACTGTTTTTGTTTTGATCTGCATTATCAGTAAAACATAATACTTTTTTAAATATTAAAAAGAATTTTAACATCTCAGTGTCAAAATCAAAAATCTTCAATATTTCAAAAAGTATTATCAAATTTGTCATGTTGGTCAAAGAATGATTATATGCATTAATAAGAAAATATTAAAACTTTTTATATTCTTACAGGTTAATTAGAATTTACGTCATTGCATTGACAGATTCTACTACTTTCCTGTTGAAAATATTTGAATACACTTATTCAGATATTTTTAATACCAGGTTTGTTTTCATAACAATTCATTTTGTAAGATTATTGATGACAATTGTTCTATCAGGAGATTTTATATTAAAAAATACACTTGATGTTATGAATGAATATGCTAAATTATGCATTATTAATGCTGAAAAATCAAAAACAAATAGATCCATTGTTTTGATAATGGTGTACTTATTGGTTTTATATAATACACCACAAATTCTAGTTATTATCCTTTCATGGTAAGTATAAAAAACATAATTTTAAATAAAGAAAATTATACCGTTATTTATAAAATAGAGCAATATATGAAATTGTTAATTAGCAAGTTTCTCTTCTCTCTTTTTTCTGTTTAGCCTCTGGAACCAACGTAAGGTATTACTTCAGAGTATGAATGAGGATGATAAGAATGAATGTAAATGAAGTGTAGTCTTGTACAGTCTCAGGTTGACTGTTCCAGATGTGTATGGTTAATTGAAACTCGGTATCCATGATCTAATATTCAAATCTGTATAAAAGTAACTGCCTTCACTAAGATTTGATACTTAGAAGTCTCGACTTCAAAATCAGCTTATTTGCGATGACAAGTTTAACCACTAGATCAACCCAGTGGGATTAATTACCAAATCTGGTTCACCAAACTGTCACCCTGTTTTCTAAACTCCTCTAAGCTAAGATAACTGATGTTGTGTATTGTGAATACAAAAATCTAAATTGTGATCTAGATCTCCATTAAGAAAATATGTTTAGAAAAAACTCACCTCCTAAAAATTTAAATAGAAATTAATTTTTTCTGCAATGATTATCATATCCAAAAATTGTTTTTTGTTAGAAATTAAAAATTTAGTATAAAAGTTCCTAAAAAAAAACAATAATTCTGATGGACAGAAAATAAGATGACTACTTTTTTAATGTTTAATTAAACAATATTCTAATTAATAAGTTTTCTTACTTAGAAAAAGCATTTTCAATCACTGTTGAGATCTTAATAGCGTCTCAGCCTTTCATTTTGTTGTAGTACAAGGTTTTTATAAAAATTATAACTCTCAAAATATACTGAAGTCCACAAAATAAATTTATAACTAATTAAGGTGATAAACATTGTTAAATTTGACGTGGGCGAATGATTCGTATTTAGCACGATATCGACTTCCCTACAATTATTTTAACAATATTTTCACGGTCGCCAATTATAGTGAGAACATGATTCGTATATACAACCACCATGATATCAATCCTTCTCACAATAATTTATTTCACATAACAATTCAAACAAACAAACATTTACAACGCTTAACAAAATCTACAACAAACAATTTGTACTTCACGCAATGTTACCCCTAACAACTACGTCACACGAACGACCCACGAAATGAACCAATGCACGGGTCTCTCAACCCGTTTATATATAGTTATCTTGTCTTTCTAGAAAGTACCAGGAAAACGATTTGCTTCTATTACAAATATCTTAATTATATACAAATACAATTAACTCTAAACAATATAAATAATTACTTTAATTATAGAACTAAATTTTATAAATGTCAATTGCCAAATAAAAATTCATTCCTAAGCAAAAATAATAATTCAAACAAAAATACAACTTTACTGTTTCTAGTAGAAATCTCGTACTTTCTAGAAGGTTCCAAATCTGCTTACATATAACAAAGACCGAATTATTTAAATACTATTATCATACAAATGATATAATATTAACAAAATACCATTATTAAATATTACTAACATAATAATTTAACAATGTTTATCAATTTAATTAGTTATAAATTTATTTTGTGGACTTCAATATATATTTGGGGAGTTATAATAATTTTTATAAAAACCTTGTACTACAGCAAGTATATTAGAATAATATAGGCTGAACTTGGCATGAGTTGCATTGTATTTTTTGCAGCCTAACATAAATGAAATAGTTAAAAAAACCAACCTCAAATTTCTCATTAAAATGTAATTGTTATGTAAAATTGTATTATGTATTCCATTATGAAACACAGCCATAAACACAATGATCTCATAAAAAATTGATTGTTAATTTTAAATCATTGATCAAAATACTTTGGTATGCCACAAAAATGTTCAAATATTGGAAACTGTTCTTCAACAGAAAAAGGTTGAAAACCACTGGGTTTTTTTTATCTTAATTTGTTTAAAATGAAATCAATGTTACTGACTTCAAGGTTAAAACAATGGAATCTCTTGGAAAGTAGCACTAAAATATGTTTTCCCTATTTAGCAGCAAGAATTTCAGCACCTGTTTTCCTTATAAGATAACATTAGGTTTTACAATAATGTAATTTTTTTTTAAATTTACTAGGACAGCACCAAATCCTACAGAATGGAGATTGTTTATAGATTCCTCTAAAACAGGTTTGCAAGCTATTCAAATGGAAATGAGAAACCATCAATTCCTCTTCCTTATACAGCACAAATGATGGAGACTATGATAATATGAAATTTTTACTGATGAGAGTAATATTCTTGGTATATTTGTGGATATCTAAAAGTGCTAACCATTTTATTAGGACTGCAGGTTGATTATAATAAATACTGTTACTTTATATGCAAGTCAGACAGTAGAGACAGCACATTAAAAAAGACTAAAGAGAGAAGCATTCATAGCTGGTCAGAAAAATATTACTCATCAGCTCTTGAGAACCCAAAGAATGTATTTTTCACCATTACATGCCTCCACTCACTTCATATGAAAAACTTATAAGTAAGTATGATATTCTATCTGTAGACACTGCACCCCTGTGCACGAGCCAGTACTTTTTCAATCACTTACCTCAAGCTCGCCACTAATTCAACAACGATCTGACGCCGAGACACGCTTCCACGCAAAACGAATTGAAACAGCTAGCCCTACAAACCATTCACAAGGAATTTCTGGAGGGTGAATGGATTCACGTCTACACTGACAGATCTTCAATTTCAGACGGTGGAGAAACAGGGGCTGGATACTACTACCATCTTTTTTAGGGACTTATAGCCGTTGGTGTCCCCCTCAGCAACTATAATGGCGAAGTTGAAGCAATGCACACCGCTGCAGCCAAATTGGGAAAGCTAATTTCTCCTTTGAAGGCAGTGTTTTTGGTCAACTCCTAAGCTGCTGTACATAACTCTGTTTGGGTGTTGCATGCTCTAGCACAAACAGCCATGTCAACATGCGTGGAAATGAGGAGGCTGATAAATTAGCCAGGTTAAAAACAACTTTACCCCAAACCAGTTTCCCCACATCCTTGCATTCATCCAGGGCACACTAGTCTATGCGGTCATGGACAGATGGAACAAACAGCTGATAGGGCTGCTGGTAGGAGATGGGAGACTTTGGTCACTAATGGTCCTATCAACCCCAGCTTCCCGTGTGTGTTCAGCATAACACGCGCAAACTAAAAACTGGCCACTACTATCTTGCCTGTCATCTTCACTGCATCCATGTACTGCTGTCTCCTGAAGTTCGCTGTGTGGTTGCAGGATGATGGATGCTGATCATGTGAGAGATTGTCCGCTCTGGACCCAGCTGGATGAGAGCTCAGTATTCACAGAAGCCCGTCTTTATTGGTCAGCATGTCACCAAAGGGCTCAACAATCAAGGGCGGGCTTTGCCTAGTAAATAAGTATATTTACATCTGTAAATTTAAATGCAAGATGTAAAATGGGAATTTTACATCTTTTCACTTCTAAATGACAGTCTCATGATCAAATGACTCTTCACCAAATCTGGTCCTGAAAACCTATTCTGAACTTTTGTAGGTATGCTCATGATAATATTAGACTTTACTTGGGAATTTATTTAGGCATAATACATAATAATGATGATAAGCTTGAAATTTTGTTAAGATACTTAAAGGTGAATCAGTAATATTACTGTGATAATATGCTAATAAATTGGTAATATTACCATTCATGATATTAATCACATCTGAAATTACTGAATAAAAATTGTAATTTTATAAAATAATACACCATTTTTGTTTACATATTTAAATAATAATAATTATTATTATTTTTTTTTAGGGATAAAAATATCATGACGACATTGTTAAATACATTTGCAGAGATTATATCAAGTTTCTCAGTAATCACACTTGATAGTATTTATATTTTATTGATGTACAGCATTAAAGAAACAATAGAAAATTTAAGATTTCATTTAGAAAACATTGTAAGTAATAATAAGAAACAATTGATAAGTTTTATTGAAGATCAGTACAAAAATTTTAATAATGTAAAGAATATATTAAAATTAAAAATTACATATTTAAGAATGAAAAAATTGAGGAAAAAGCATGATGACATACTTCATCTGTTACTGTTAATTAATAAAAGGTACTTTTTTTTTTATAAAAATTATATTGAAAATGTTTTATTTTGCGAAGTAATTAATAAATAAATATTATATTTTGATTAGTATATAATTATACAATATACATTTATCACATTAGGTATGGGTAGATGTGCTACTTACAATTAAACAAAGGAGCAGCTCCAGCACTTGCCTGGATGAATCGTGGTTAAACCTTAGTTAGACTAGAATCACAAAATACACAATTAGTTACAAAATAAATCATAGCAAAGATTAAAGTTTATATTAATAATTCTAACTACATGAAGTAACATTCTGTAAAAAATTGTTTAATTTTTTTATTATTTTATTTATTATATTATTTTTTTGTGTTAATTAATTATTTTTTGAATTATTTTATTATTTATCTTTTAAATGTTTGGAAATATTAATAACATTAAAAGAAAATCATATAAGGCTATTTCTCATGTCAAAGAATTGTATATTCAATTACACAAAAACTGTTATATTTTCTAGTTTTATAAAAGTGAGTATTATTTTTTTTTTAAGTGACTTTTATATTTAGCACAGGTTGTACATACATACATACATAAATATAAACACATAGATGTGTTGATACTTTTAATTAGAATACTTTCTGTATGTTTCATATTTTCAGTCACAAATCAATGTCCTGACAGCCCACTTTTGTATCTCGAAAACTCATTCAGACTGTTTGAGGAAGTCTCAAGAAATAACATTCTACTTCAGATGGGAATGTTCATAGACATAATAGATATTTAATAATGATGACAAACTTTAAAATGTACAGTTTTGTTTTATTGAAAATTAAATTAATTTTATCATCTCAAGAGAATCTTTTTTCTAAGAAAACAACCAGAAATTTTACAACAGGAAAATTAATGTTATTAACGGGAATTGAAGATAACATTATTATCAAGGTTATATCTAACTGAGAAATACAATGCAACAGTTTTATCTGTACTTGAAGTTAGATGGTCAATTCATTTAATGTTAGAAAATTTGGCCAGTGAATAAATTTTGAACTACTAACATAGAATCTTTATGACTTATTCATAAGTTGTGTCAAAAAAGAAACACAGTGAATGGTTCAAAATTTTGAGATAGATAATTAATGAACAATACAGAAATTCAATATGTATAAATATATATATTAAAATAATATACATATATATATATATATATATATATATATATATGTATATTATCTTATAGATATTATAAACAATAGTAATACTATTGTTATATAATTTTGGATTTAGGACTGTTATAAAATCTAGCTGTGCACCTCCCTTTTTGATTGCAATCAACTGGTCGAAAAGTGTCCAAAAAAGTGGCCAACAAATAGCCGTGCGAGGATAATTTCAAATAGATAATAAAAAAAGTGTCCAAAAAAGTGGCCAACAAATAGCCGTGCGAGGATAATTTCAAATAGATAATAAAAAAAGTGTCCAAAAAAGTGGCCAACAAATAGCCGTGCGAGGATAATTTCAAATAGATAATAAAAAATAACTAAAATGATCTGGTGTGAAAAAGACTGTGTCATTGGACATAAAATTATAAAACAGATTTAACAACAATAATTAATTTAAATTTTGAATAAACAGCAATTGCATTATTAATGAAATAAAATGAACAATTATAATTATATCTAATAATAAATCAAGTCAAAAACTAGTATGGTAAAACTGACTATTTTGAGTAAAAAGAATATATAAAAAATTATTACAGTATTGCTGAACACATTATCAATAGTTAATTATTATTACAGATAATTAATCATAAATTTAAAGTATAGTC
>JAAAKQ030208147.1:0-11703 GCA_010016005.3 Zanna intricata | reverse complement strand
CGCAAAACCTCTTCATTTGTAACGTTATCCACTCATCTGATTTTTAACATTCTCCTATAACACCACGTTTCAAAAGCGTGTAATCTTTTCTTCTCAGGTACTCCAATCGTCCAGGTTTCACTTTCGTATAAAGCTACGCTCCAAGCATATACTTTCAGAAATGTATTAAACTATTATAATACAAAAAATGTTGTATTATAATACAAAATTATTAGTTACATTTAGAGGTGCACGTATCCCATATAGATACCAAGTTTGAACTGCGGGATCGATTGATAAAACGAGCTGTAGATCACAACACTATCCTACTTAGTAAACATTTTTAATTGTCTCAAACATTTAAATTTATGTTTGCAAGGTGAACAATAAATCAATTTTCATTTAGACGACAAATGAATCGTGGTTATAAAAAAACAAATATCTAATGATAAATAATACTGTTTCAAAAAAAAAATCTGTATTCTTTTCCATTTGAGAAATTAAAATGAAAGATAAATCTCATTGATATTATATAAAATATCTTTTCCTAATGTTTACTGAAAGATTATTTTTGATTCCTATGGATGCGAAACCTATTCATACTGGATATCAAACCTGAAACTTTTAAAAACGAAACAGAATCATCTATGAAATTATCCTTCGATGGAGTTTTGAAAACAGAATTCGCTAAATTAGAGTTATGTTTCAATATTTGACTAAAGGTTAAAAATGGATATCCATCCCAATCTAGAAAAGTAATTTATATTTAATTCCACTTTCTACTACACATCTTTGAGAAAATTCTCTTGTATGGTGATAATAAAAAATAAATTTCGCTGTAAACTGAATTTTGAATTAAATTTACTTTTAAATAACTTGCACCAGTTAACGGTTATAATTTAATTTTCTTGTCAATAGAATATACATTTTAATATTAAAATAAATTAAAAAATTATATCTCTTTTAATTTTCTCATTTAATTTAAGTTTTGAATTTTCTTGCGCCAAAAAACTATATAAAACAATTACACAATATCCATTATACGAAATAAAATAACCAACAGACAGTCTTGTTGCTCAGAAATGCGCAAGAATATTCTATTTAACTAACTTCAGTTTTTTTATTTTTAAGAAAAATTTCAGTAATAAAAATAAAGTTACCAATGTTAGTGATTAGTAGATAAAGTAAGACCAAACGAGATTTTTATGTTATTATGAAACAAATCTTTAAATTCCTAAATTCGTGGTTCAAATAGAACCTAACCAGTTAAACTTGTTAATACTTTTCAGGAAATTCCATTGAAATTTTACGTTGATGGATAGGGATGCAGTATAATATATGTATGCAATAGGGTTATTAAGACTGATTGGAGAAAGATATATTGAAAAGCAAAGAGATGTATATGTGGTCTTCATAGAGTTGGAGAAGGCATTTGACAGGGTGGAGTGGGATAAATTACTGAGACTTTTAATGGAAAAAGGAGTCGCTTGGAAGGAAAGGAGATTAATAAGAAATCTGTACTTATCACAGAAGGTACAAATAAAGATTGGGAATGAGTTGTCAGAAGAAAGCAGACTCGGTAGAGGGGTGTGGCAGGAATGTTGCATGACACCGACTCTACTGTTATCTGGAATGAATAATTGAAAAGAATGTAACTAGTAATAAGGTTTAAATATTGGAGGAAGAAGGATAAAGTGCATTAGGTTTGCTGATGACATGGCAGTGTTGGCAGAGAGTGAGTACATGATGAATGAAATGTTGAGAACAATAAATCAAACCTGCGAGGATTACAGGATGAAGATAAATATAAAGAAGACAAAAAGCATTATAATTAGTAAATCAACTAAATGGCCAACAATTAGAACTGGGAGTAAATTCGAGCAAGTGCCTAGGGTGCATCATTAAGGAAGATATGAAGTGTAATCAGGAAGTTAAAGTACGAATTGCTAGGGCAAAGGAAGCATTCACCAAAATGAGGAGAGTAATATGTAGCAAACTACATCTGCGACTAAGAAAAAAAAACTTGTAAAACGTTTTGTCTGAAATGTGGCCCTTTATGGGGCAGAGGCATTGGGCTGTTAGGAAGGGTGAGGAGAGAAGACTGGACCTTTGAAATGTGGGTTTAGAGGAGGATGGAAAAGATCAGCTGGATGGAGAGAGTTCGGAATGAGGAGGTACTTCATAGAGTGGAAGAAGAGAAGGACTTATCTAAATAATAAAAAGAAGAAAATGCAATTGGTTGGGGCATTAGCTGAGACATGACTGCCTCCTGGTGACGGCGTTGGAGGGATTTGAAACAGGGAAGAAAGCAAAAGGTCGGAAACGAATGAAGCTAAGAGACAACATAAAAGGGAAATAAGTTACTACAAAATGAAAAGAATGGCACAGAATCGAGCAGACTGGAGGGCGGCCATGTGAAGATCCGCCTTTGGGCAGAACACTTATTATTGTTATTATTTTTACGACAAATTTTTTATTTTATCCAAACTAGATTATACTGAACTAAATAAATATATATGTGTGTATATATATATATATATATATATATATGGCTGAAAAATTACAGTTAGAACCTATAACAAATAAATAAATTATATATTAGGTTTGACTGAAAATCAAACCTTAATGAAAATCAATCGGGTAATGATTGAAAATGAAAATAATGATTGCGATCCGATAAAAATATTTTGAGCGATCCAATAAGTGTGTAGTATACTGAACACACCTTTTAAATATAATTGACGTCAATCACAACAAATATTGGAAAACTTTCGTCAATAATTTTCTATATTAGGCATAAATACAATCTTTGTTGTTACTTGAAGCTGACATGAGTAAATAACCATCTAGTTATGTTTATTAAAATACATTAAAACAACGATTTAAAAAAAAAGTTTATAGATTTCACTGCTTTTCAATGTTTTATAAAATGATCGTTTTAATAAAAAACGACGCACTGTTATAATATACATATATATATATATTTAAATACCGAAGTACAGTATCGATCTAAATAACAGAACTCAGCTGGTGTCAAGGAAGAAACAGCGCCATTCCCACGTAATACTCTTTCCCACCTACCAACCAACCACCTACATAGAGCGCCCCTGTTGGCCAAATTTCCAAACATGTTCCCTAGTCAAAGCCCTGTTTGCTGCTACCAGGCAGCAGCTCGTAAGTTTCGATTTGACCCACAAAACTAGAACACCAAGCTTTACCCTGAACTAACCTATCCAAATAATGATTCCATTCAACCAAAGTGTATCTGATCATTGAAGAAAATCCGATTATCTGAGGTGGAACATCATATATTGTTATAGTCTTTTCATAATATTATTTAGTAAAAAAGTATATACAAATTCTATAAAAGTTAATTTTAAAATAATCAATATTTTTAACAAATAAATTAATAATGAAAGAGTATATTTGTCCAGTGAATAGTTTTCCTTCGTCGATTTTCTTCTTAGTGATTTTTATAAAGTTTATTTATTTATTATAATTGACTTTTTTTTTTATTTCAAATATTTTAACCAAATAAAGCGTGTATCAAAAAATAACTTTAAAAACAGTAAATTTTTTTTCGTAAAGCGGTTTTAAATTCCTTTTGAGATCATTAAAATAATTATTTTTGAGTTGAGAGATTCGATTTAGGGAGAATCTTTTAACGAATAAAAATTACGTAAACTGATTTTTTTAATAACTTCAGGAATATCTCTTTGTAAATTTCCAACAGAGAACCATCTACGTTTACATACCGATGATAAAGTAAAAATTAATTTGAAATGATATTCGTAAAAAAATTTTAAAAATTTCTAAGTGGTTTGATCACCTAATAAAAAAATAGTACTCAAAATAACTTAAGTTATTCGGCTATTAAATAAACTCCTGAACCACGAATTTAATAATATTAAATGAAGTTTTCAGAAAAAACTCTTGTAACATATAAATCTAAGAGATTTTTTTTTTAATCTCTGGAACCACCGTTAAGGTACATTTTCAGGGGGAGAAGATGAATGAATTGTAGCGTTGTGAAAAATGTCATGCGTGATGACCGGAATTCGAATCTGGGACCTCTGAATGAAATATCGAGACGATACCCTCGCACCACGGAGGCTGGAAAATTTAAGAATTAAGCATCGTGGATCATATTATGAGAAAAGAAGATTAATTAGAGAGTAAAACTTTCTCACATCAATTGTCTACTATTTATCAGACTTTGTAGCACATCAACGATTACTAGAACAAAAACTTACCCGCTGTACAAATAAATTGATCTCAGAAAGCCAATATCTGGCAACATTATATATGAATTCAAAAAGGGAAACTACATTAAAAAACAATCAAAATTGGTAAGCTTTCTTTTACTACTCTAGGTTCGGGCAATTTTTGAATTCCGACACACCCACAAATATAAAAACAAGGATCCCTGACACGGCTTCGCCTGATTAATATGGTTACTTGGATTTCCAAAAGGGTCCAAGGAAGTTTTATATGGTCAGTTTCCCGTCTAGCCAGGGGGCTCTATCCCTGGACTACTCTTTGTAAACTAAACTTATTCTTTTGAGAATAATAATCATAGATAAAAATTAAATCCTGTTCAATTTATATAAACTATCACTGTATTGTTATTTTTCAAAAAAAAAGTTTGGTCACTACAGGACCCACTAATTTAGCCCATCGGGCTGGTCTAGTGGTGAACCCAACATAGCAAATCAGCTGATTTCGAAGTCGAGAGTTTTAAGGATCAAATCCTAATAAAGGAGGTAGTTATTTTTATACGGATTTGAATACTAGATTGTGGATCAGATGTTCTATAGTGGTTGGGTTTCAATTAACTACACTTCTCAGGAGTGGTCGACCTGAGATAGTATAAGACTACACTTTATTCACATTCATACACATCATACTCCTTCATCCTCTGAAGTAATATCTTAAGGAAGTTCCGGAGGTTAAACAGATAAATATAAAGGTATCCCTTTATATCATGTTGGATGTGCCATTTTTTGGCAAGTGCCTGTACAGGGTGATGAAACAAAAAAATATATGTATAAAATCACTTAATCCAACATAATTTTAATAAACAGAAAAATTATGATACGAAAGAAGTTATCTATCTTTCGCATTATAAGGATTCTACTCAATGATCCCAAAGCATGAAGTAACGGAATAGAACCATAAGTAAGTGACGGAATAGAACCATAGTTCTATTCCGTCATTAGGCTCAGTATAAAAATACAACGAAATTGTATTTCATACAATTCGCCCAACCTCCCGAAATCAGTACTAGTATTTCTTCAAACGCCCAAAGGAACGAAGCACAAATACCAAATCCGTCAATAAACTAAAACTATTATCAAAAACTGCCAATTATAACAATGACCCGCCAGTTACAAAAAAAAAACACAGCAGCAAGGGACATCAGTACCAGGCTCTACAAATTGTAGGGAAAAAATCCAAACTCCTACCACCCTTGCGTTCCGGTCCGTTCTAACGGCAGATAATGAATAAAATATTTTTCAGTATTTCTAATATCTATCCAAACGAAATTGGTGTATAATACGATACAGCTGTTTTTAAGATTGAATTTAATGAAATAATGCCTGTAAATTACATTTAAACAGTCTATCTCGTAAACAATTAAAAATTATTAGTTCTAAAAGAAAAAGAACAAAACATATTTGATTAAAAATTTTATTTAATCATATTTTTATGTAATTTCGAAAAAATCATCAACATGACGACATCCTTAAAGCTCGTTATTATACTCACCCCAACTTAATTTCAACCCAATCATAGCATTCAATGGGCACAAAGAGAATATGTTATCAACAAGTGCCAGGTATCCGCTGTTGTTATTAAATACACACACGCTCGAGCGCGCGGGCATAAATTGATGTGCCCGTTACACGCATGTGTGTATTCGGATAAGGGAGGACTACACAGGACTACATAGAGAGAAAGAGAGAGAGTGAGTGAGAGAGAAATGTACTACATTAATTAAATAATGAAAGGTTTTCTCTAAGAGCTGTTACGATGACGGCTCATCAATACTTTAACCTCACGTGTTTGTTTTAAATGTCAAAAACGCTGTAAAACTGAAATATCAGTTTACTATAACTAAAAGTACATAAAAGAACGCTGAAGAACTGCTGTAATTAAATAATTGTTTTTTATTAATCACATATCTTTAATACAAATTTTTAAAGAGTAAATTTAAGTAGTAACAAATTTGTAACTAAAAACGTATTTTCATTGTTAAACAATTATAAACAGAAATTATAAAGAAGTTAGAAAAGAAATAAACATACTTAAAAAAAAAAAGAAAGAAAAACTTACTTACGAAACATCTCACAAAGGAAAAATATCTCTGTATATTTGAGTGTATTTAATTAAAAAAAAAAAAAAAAAATATTAATAATAAATCAAAATAATTAATAGTAAATCAATCAACAGCATAAAAATTTAGGTAAACTTTTATATGGATTTGAATAGTAGATAAGTGGATACCCGTGTTCTTAGGTGATTGGGTTTCAATTAACCACACTTCTCAGGAGTGGTAGACCTGAGATTGTACAAGATTACACTTTATTCCATTCATACACATCATCCTCATTCATCCTCTGAATTAATACCTTAAGGTAGTTCCGGAGGCTAAACAGAAAAAGAAAAAAGAAAGAAACTTCATTTTTAGTAGAGGAGAAGATGAAATCTGACACAAAAATGATATAATGTATTTTTTGTCAGAATTTGGTTATTTGTTAACCGATTCTCAAAACTGAAGTTACACTTTGTTCACAATAAAATGCTGAACATTTTTGCTAATAAAAATATTAGCAAAAAATATTACATTTTATGTAATAAAACTAAGGATTACAGAGATACAGAGATATAAATGAATGAAAAATTGTCGTGGTTCCCATTTTCAGATTCGTGAACCTATTTAAACTGTAATTTTTTATTCATTAGAAAATGTTGGTAAAAAATGTGTATACCATATTTAAAATTCTCATCAATTAACAAAAAATGGTGGACAGTAGGAAAACTACGGGGAAATCGATATTTTTTTCATAGAACACTTTTGGTTAATTTTGACATATAGAATCCGAAAACGTACAGTCAGCCCACCATTCGGTAAAGCCCTTCAGTGCTAGGAACGGAGGGGGTGGTGTGACAACCGGTAATGTCACTTGGCGGGCGTTATTCCCCTCGGGGGGGAACTCGAGTCACCCCACCATTTAAGGTTCACTTTGTATATACTACATATACTACATATAGAAAGTGTCGTGTATAGCGACAACGGATATAATAACCAAAAACTTATCTCTTGGTTAATTTGGTACACTGTTTATAGTTACATCGGCTGTAAGAACATATCGGTTATTATGAATTATCTTTTCTACGCTATATACTTTTAATCTGCTTATAATGACGGACGGAAGTGACTCGTCAGTAACGTGGTGTGTCAACAATGAAGCTACAGAGCTACAAGTATTTTGAAGGTTAAAATAAGTCAACTTTTTCTTTTTACCTGCATATGTACTGTAGTTCTTGTTTTTTTTCTTCTCCTGTACCAGATTATGGTTAACTGAAGCAGGCAAATTCAGTTGTTATTAATCTTTTACTATGAGCGTATCATATCGTACGGGTACAGTATTTTACTTTACGTAACCTGTGCAAATAATTTAACAGTAATTTAATTATTGCTTCGCAAAAAATATTCCGATAGAGGAAAAGGTGCGCTACTTGGCAGTAACAGAATGGTGGAACTTATACGGACACAAGGTTCAGGTAAGAGGATCCATATTGGGTGTTGCCTTTATGCCAGGCGTAAGGTTGGTGGACTGGATTGACCTTCTGGTTGGATTTTCCGTTCCGAGACTGTGTAATGCTTGATTGCGAGTTCGGTCTCGGAATGACAGAGAGCGGTGAGGAAGGTTTAGTCGGTAGGGGCCAGGTAATTATACGCATATATTGTTAACATCAGTTTAACACATAATTTCATCAGGCAGTTTAGCATGCTAGACGGACTATTTCGAGGCAACAAGTATCTCCTGTTCAGAGCCCGAAACTTCCCCATGATGATCCCATGGAGAGTACATAACTGGTATTCCTTCGAAACTCATCGAAACCAAAAAAAAAATAATAATATGGATACTGCCCAAGAATTAGGCGTAGGTCATTTGACAATATAGGTGATATGGAAGAACCGTGAAAAAATTAAGAAAAATTCTGAAACAAATTTAATGTAATCAAAAAAATTACGGCCTAGTCAACAGAACGATGTAGACCAAGCGCTGTTAAAATGGTTTAAATACCAGAGAGTTAGTTACATCGCTATTACCGGTCCTATATTACGGTCCTATATTACCGGCAAACTAAGGTATACGATTTTTCTGAAAATTCGGTAAATCACGAGAAATAACTTCAGTTTATGTACAACAGTTCCGTCAGCGTCTCGATATTACGTTGAGGAGAATAAGCGGCAAGGCCGCAGCAGCTCCAACCACTTTGTCAGAAAATGGCTAGAAACCATTCTGCCAGATCTTCCAGAAGTTTTAACGGCATTGAAAACGGTTTCCCGGTTTCTCAGTTATACAGAAATTGCAAATCAAGAAGCAAAGAGTGTTTATTCTGATGTAGAAAAGCACCATCAAAAACTGTATCACAACACGAAATGTTCTAAACAAAGTAGAATAACCGACTTTTTGTAGAAAAAGTAATTTTTGTAATTTTTCTCTATCTTCTTTTACTCCACCGTATTTTTATTTATTATTGCATTTTATTATTATATTATTTTAATACGTAAACAAATACTTATTTTTAATGATTATTATTTTACTGTATTACAATACCCGAGCAGATGGCATATTAAAGTAACACCAATAAGCTACCTAAACATCGGTTATCGTAACTATCTGTTATAATGACCTAAAATCGACGGATCCTTGGAGGTGACTAAACGATATTTACTACATACATATACATTTAAATGAATACGGTAAAATAATAAAATTTCTTTTTGAACAGTCAAAGCGTAAATAAAAAATTTTTACTATACAGTTATACCAAAAAAGGTTGACCAGGATCGGTGCCTACCCGTTATTAAAAGTATAAAGTCTTCAAATAAAGCATTTTGAACAGGACAAGCCAGCCCAGGTAAGAGTTAAGTTGGTATTGACTATTATGTCATTTTATATTTGAATTTCGCTTGGAATGCTCATAATGAAATCATTAGAGTATATAAACAAAAATGTAAATAATACAATAGAAGAATTAGTTACTTGAATTGTAAGTTGTAAGTGCGGTAAAACTAATACAAAACAATTCTTTTCAGCTCACCGAGCTTGTTTAGTGGTTAATGCGCCATAGTAAATCAGCTGATTTCGAAGTCGAGAGTTCTAAGGTTCAAATCTTAGTAAAGCGAACTTTTATACGGATCTGAGCAATAGATCGACGATTCGTCGATCTATTGTAGCCCACCGGGGAGGACTACTGATTAACGTGACATAGAAAATCATCTGATTTCGATGTCGAGTATTCTAAGGTTCAAATCTTAGTAAAATTAGTTACTTTTATACGAATTTGAATACTAGATCGAGGTTCCGGTATTTTTTGGTGGTTGGGTTTCAATTAACCACACTTCTCAGGAGTTGTCGACCTGAAATTTTACAATACCACACTTGACTTAACATTCATACATATCATCCTCATTCATCTTCTAAAGTAATACCTTACGGTAGTTCCAGAGGCTAAACAGAAAAAGAGATAGATAGTATTGAAAAGTCTGGGTTAACCTAATTTAGTTGTCTATTTTAAAAAGATCAATCCTTTGTGAACTTTAGAATTTCCTTTTGTTTAATTAATGTACACGAGGATGTTAACTTGAAAAAAAAAAGAAAGGATGATAACTCTGCTCTTATTATTTTCTAATATTTGTGATCACGTTTGTAAATACTTGCAATGATAATAAAAATCACTTTGGAATTTATAGAATAAGTATGCAACTGATAAGAAACAAAATATATACTTTAAAACATAAGGTGCATCTTTTATGTGACAACTAATATGATAGAATGGGTGCCATTTAATCTGGAAGGTTATAGGAGAAAACCACATTCTATTAAACATTTTTAAGTTACTACTGTACTAAATTTGAATGGTTTACTAAAAAAAAAAAAAAAACATTGACAATACAGAGGTAAAAAAAAATTTAACAAAGGACTGTAAAATCAAATAATAATCAAATGTTATATTTTTTTTTAATGATTATTATTTTACTGTATTATATTACCCGTGCAGATGGCATATTAAAGTAATACCAATAAGCTACCTAAACATCGGTTGTCGTAACTATCTGTTATAATGACCTAAAATCGTCGGATCCTTGGAAGTGACTATAAACGATATTTACTGCATACATATATATTTAAATGAATAAGGTAAAATAATAAAATTTCTTTTTAAACAGTCAAAACGTAAATAAAAATGTTTACTATACAGTTATACCAAAAAAGGTAGACCAGGATCGGTGCCTATCCGTTAAGACAGAGATAAGGACGATCAAAGAAATCAAGGACAAAACTTGCTTATCTCCCTGTGATGAATTGTTACGCCATACACATCTCTCATACGTTTATATTGTTTTAATTTTGCATGCTTTTACTTATCGAAGCAATTTATTGAAATATTTAATTAATATAATGCGATTTTGATATCTTCAGAATCTTCAAGGACAAACTTTTTTTAATAACAAAGCGAATTTCTAATAAACGACGCGCTTTGATTATTATTTTGTCTTAATCCTCTTTTAATCACTTTTTAATCAATACACGCTTCTATTTTAATTAAATCATCTATAAATACACAAGACATTTCTTCACATACATATAAAATAGGTTTTTGTAATGCAGAACGAATTCATTAGTGACGATTCGCCATATCCTATATTCATCTATCTTAAACGTATAAATAAAAATTAAAATGTAAGTAAACATTCACACACACTTGTTTTGCCAACTTTCATTTTTTGCATTTACTGTAATTTAACAATACAGTGTCCTATAAATTTCCATACATAGAATACATAAAAATAATAATTAATTACAATATTTTTTTTTTACCTTAACTCATTTGACTGGTTTGATGCAACTCTCCAAGATTCCCTATCTAATGCCAGTTGTATAATTTCCGTATACCCCCTACATTCTACATCCTTAACAATTTGTTTTACGTATTCCAAACGTTGTCTGCCTGCACAATTATTCCCATTTACCTGTCCCTCCAATATCAAACCGACTATTCCAGGATGCCTTAGTATGTGGCCTACAAGTCTGTCTCTTCTTTTATCTTTATATTTCCAAGTGCTTCTTTTTTCATTGATTTACCGCAACACCTCTTCATTTGTAACTTTATCCACCCATCTGGTTTTACACATCCTCCTGAAGCACCACATTTCGAAAGCTTCTAATCTTTTCTTCCTAGGTATTCCGATCGTCCAAGTTTCACCTCCATATAAAGCTACGCTCCAAACATATACTTTCAGAAATTTTTTCCTGATGTTTAAATCAATTTTTGATGTAAGCAAATTATATTTGATTGAAAGCTCGTTTCGCCGGTGCTATTCCGCATTTTATATCGCTCCTGCTTTCGTCCATCTTTAGTAATTTTACTTCCCAAACAACAAAATTCTTCTACCTCAGTAATCTTTTCTCTTCCTATTTTTAT
>JAAAKQ030208113.1:18394-29176 GCA_010016005.3 Zanna intricata | reverse complement strand
GGATAGGGAATCTTGGAGAGCTGCATCAAACCAGTCAAATGACTGAAGACAAAAAAAAAAAAAAAAAAAAAAAATATGTCAGGATAGTTAAATACCAACTAACAGGTGTGTGGAACTATTTCTCACCAGGCCTAAGAGGTGTTGAATCAAATCACTTATATCCTGAGCAAACTCATTATGATGGGATCTCTCTCCCATCATGGTATATGTATACTCACTACATTACATTTGTACATTAGTACACATACATATACTACATATTTATAGAATATACATAAGTATACAGCTTAAATATTGTGCTTTAATTAATTTTACAGCATACCATTCCTCCAAATATGTTGTGTATTCACAAAATTGTAATAGCTCTATTCAGAAAGTTAAATCTTATTTACAGTATTCAGATCAACCACTTGATTGATTAATTCTGTAGTTATATGATATAAAGTGTATAATGTCTTCTGACTTGGGTTACAGTTGTCCTTCATGTACACTAGTTAATGTCTAGTAATAAATACAAAGAAAGAAATATGCTGATCTGTAATTGAAATAAATTTTAAAACTACAAAATACTGAAACCGCATTTACAAAAAAAATTATTTTAATTCTAAACCTTTTCAATTGTTAAACAAAGTAAACAATACAAAAAAAACAGCACAAAATAAATAAACAATACATATGATGTACTGAAAAAAGAGTTTTTCACTCATGTTTGTAAATAATAATGTAAAAATAGCTGTTGACGAAAATTTATGAAGCATTATTTTAGAAAAAGTCACTTGAAAACATAAATATAACTGAATTTATAAACCATTGAAACTTCCAATTCGAATTGTGCACTACATCTAGTAATATTATTAGTTAACATTTTGGAGCTGTTTACTGTTCCAATAAGGTTAGGGGGTTGCCTTGCCAACAAGCTCTTGTAAAAATACGATGTTCATTGACACAATGTGAATGAAACCAAAAGTCTTCTTTCAAGCTTCTTTTGTCTTCATTTCTATGAAAACTAAAAAAGCACTCTCAAATTTGCTTGTGAAGTAAAAAATATTGATAATTTGAATAGTGGTATCTCATATTTTATAAATCTTTTTCTCCATATCTTTTGAGAGTTATATATTTTCTTTTTAATTAAACAGAATTTACTAATCTCAGTATGATTTTACATCTTGAAATGCATATTTTCAATTGACTCTCATTCCAGTATGAATTATAATATTCAGGTAATTTTCCTATTCTCATAAATATATAGTAATCTAGAACAAGTTTAATTATTTATAATACTCTCAAATTCCACCGCATATTCCCTGCAGCTTGTTATTCATCATTCTTTAATCTTGTCTAATATACTCTTCTTTGCATAATTTTCAATTTTTCAAATCTATTTTACGTGAGAAAAATTGTATTACTTGAATATTTTGTTACATAAATGCGTTTCACAAGAAATATCCTAAATGAGTGATGTTTGTCTATTCAATCAAAAAAGCTATAAATGTAATTTTTGTTTCTGCCAGATACTACTTTCCTTATCTTACCTTTTCACTGTGTCATAGGAAATAATGACTGAGTTAAATGGCTTGAGAGTGATAAAAATATAGATGGAAAGGGAATGTTTCCGTTGCCATCCATATTGTTTGAATTTTTCTATAACTAATACAATGACCTAACCTATTTTTATTGACAATTCATTACATTTTGGAACCAAAAATATTTAGAATACCAAGTTATATTCTATAATCAAAGATATAGATAGTTACAAATCTAGAAGACATATCTTCGCAACAGAATGTTCTATTTTAAATGACATTCATTAAAAAAAATAAATATATAATAATATATTTAGGGGTAACATTTTGCATAAATTAAAGCTATATGAGAAATATAAATTTTCGATTGATTTACTTACTGATTTGTATCTTTTGAAGAAGATCTTTTGGAAAGTATTGTTTATTGTCTTCATCAGTAGTGTTACAAGCAATTTTTGGTGATGTTACAAACTGAAATTTTTTGAATAAAGGTTGAACTAGAGATTTGTGCTGTTATGTAGTATGCTGCAATAAGATAAGGAATATTTAGAAAAAAATAAAATAAATTAAGAAAACAGAAGAGGAAGCTTTATATTTCTTTCTATAATGCAAATCGGGTACATTACACTTTTACCATATCTAAATTTATACTCCTAGATTTCACTATTATATATATATTTTATGTATCAATTTTTATATATAAATTATAATTTTAGAAGTTTAAATACCTTTACTACTCATTAATTTAAAGTCTAATATAAGATATTTAAACCTTACTTGTTGTAAAAATATTGGTTAAAATGACCAGTGATGATAGCCAGGTAATGAGATCATAAAATTGTTTTTTTATGTCAATGAATTATCATGTATTAAAGTGATTCTTAACCTTCTTCTTTTAATTTGTTTATCATGTTAATTTATTTTATACATAAATTGAATAAGGTTGCATACAACATGCAAATTCATTAAGTGGGAGATTTGACCTGCAGTTAGAACTATCAGTTGAAGTTCTCATAATGACTTATTACTTTGAAAAAAATCATTGTTTCTTAATTAACAAATTTACACTGGAAAATAAATTGCTATACCTCATTCCAGTTTTTATAACTTGCATAGTGCATGAATGTGATTCAAATTAACTACTATCTGATTGTAGGAAAATAAAACTTTTATGAATTTGATCATTTTAAAGATAATAATGAGTAGTATTTTAATTATTTGAAAATTACATCCATAAATATTTTAAATTAAACTATATTTTTTGTACCCACAACATAACATCCAAAGCTGGCAAAAAAAAATTATAATTTCTGTGGACTGTTTTGTATTTGTACAAAAAGTAGTTTAATGATTGTTTAACATATCAGTAGCAGTTTAGACCTTGTGGTATTAGAGGGTTTTAGTTTTTTTTTTAACTCTGTCAAAGAGGGTAAAACTTTTTTTTTTTTTACAGTAAAGTATTACTTCTTGTAGATAAAGAAGCTTAATAAGATAAATTAAAAGAACTTTTTTTTTATAAATTTTTCTGCTGTGTTTTTTTAAAAATCAACCTTTTTATATTGCTTGTTGTTTTGTATAAAAAATGAAGGTAACAGAATTATTAAAAGGTACAGACTTCTGAAAAACCCTAATTTCTTAGATTATTTTATTTTTAATTTAATATTTGGTGCTGGATAATTTTTTTAAAGACTTTGTTTCAGATAAATTCACATAAAGAAGTTTACAAAAAAAAAACAGAGTGGATGACAATGGAAATGGAAATTTGTTGATTATTCTTAAATCTTATTTTTTATAACAGGTTAATTCATCAAATATGGAGAATGTTATTTATTTTAGAATCAAAATAAACTATTTACCTGGATGTTTATTACACAGGGCTGATAGTTGTGCCTTGCTGATATGCAGCATTTAAGGAAAAGTGTAATAGTCATTGTTACTAGTACAATTCGTGGAGAGCGAAGCGTTATGTTTATTCCATTATCTTAAGTTTTGTTTCTGATTCAGTCTAGGCAGATAAAAATGTTCTTCATCATTTATTAAGAAAAATTCATTGATTTCAAGAATATCAAATATACAAAGACATCTAATTACAGAAATCAATTAACAGTATAAAATTAATACTATGTAGTCTTTCATTTTTGTCAGAAATTTTCAATTTTTGGACAATACACTTTGTATGGATAAAACTGTAATTCTTGTAGTATTGTTTCAACAGTGTCAAACATGCATGCGTACAATTATTGGTTGGTGTGCGGCACATATTTATGAATTGTTGCTGATGCTATGCTTTAATTATCAACATTTTTTGCCACACAAACAGTTGATTGTTGATCAGGGAATCTTTAGTTTGAAGTCTCATATTTTAGGAAGTATGAGAATCAAAGTAAAAAAAATTATCAAAACTTAATTGTATTTTGAAATCTAAACTTAACACAGCCAAATCTCTGTGGTTGTGTGCAAAAAAATATTCTTCTTGATGTTGGTAAAATATCTTTGGAACATATAATAAATATAGACATTCAAAAATTATCAAACCTCTTTGTGTTAGTCCTTGTCATTACTGTAAAAATATTTTCTTTTAGAGAAGTTTGCTGGATTCTTTAGTTTTTAAATATGGGACAAGATTAATTACATTAATTAGATAGATGATTTTTAAGATTATTTTTATTACGAATTTAATCATAAATAATGAAAAAAGTTATGTAAATTTAATCAATCAATTTGGCTATTTTTATCTGTTTTTTTCTTAAGGTGAATTTTCTTATGAACTTTTTAAGAGATTAGCCTTTCCAAAATTACTGAACATTAATATTTTTAATGTAAATTATATGTTATATATAAAATAGTATATAATATTTTCTGATGTATATTTATTCTTGTGTACTTCTAATTTTGTTTTAGAGGAGCAGTAGCACTGAATGGTATCAGATTCTAAGGATTTGATCCTGTACTTGAATCTAGTGATGAAATTAACTATTGTAAGCCAAACTGGTCTAGTTTAGCACTACATATTCTCCTTTTTTCTTTCTTCTAGCCAGCTGTTAAAATTTCTATACAGATTTATTATCATTACAGAAGATTTCTCAGGTTAAACAAAAAGAAGGAAAAGCTTCCTGCAACTAGATAGCATTTTGTATTAGCTGTTACAAATTACAACTCTCAGAGATTACTCTCAGAAATTACAAATTACTCAACATTAAAAGTCAAGTGTATTAAAAAGAAAAATTAATTATTTGTAATAATAATAGTAATAAGGAATTTGTATCATATTTATCCACACCTGTGGTAATCTATATAAATATATTATTATGTATTGATCAGAATAAACTATTTATTTGTTAATTTACAGTTTTGGTATTTTAAAGATAATTATGTATATTATTTTTATGAAAATAATCATACTTATTCCTTTCTGTGGTTTATCAAATAGAGAGGATGTGGTCAAGTAAGCAAACTAAAAGTCAAGAAGTCTGAATAACTGAATCTGGACATTTTTTCTGATCTCGGTACAATTATATATTGAAATAGTACCATAATAGGTAAAGAAAACTTCCTTAGGCGCCTGTAAAATGCATTTTTGATCTGAAGTGTTCTTAAAAAAGATAAAAAAATAATATAAAAGTATTGATATTACTTACAGAATTTCGGTATTATGGAATTTGATAAATAAAATTCCATAAGTGGAATAAAATTCCGTAAGTGGTTAAGAATCACTCATGTAATGCAACCAGATGAACAACAACAGGATTATGTATAAAACATAATTTCCTCTTTTCAAAAAGTATTTGAATTCATTATTGAAATAAAATAAGTATGACTGATGCAGTCTATCTTAACTATATAACAAAAAACAATATTTGCTTTTGTAATATGTCTCATAAAAAATATTAAATTATTTACTAAATTTTTTGCAGGCTCATTTAACTACCATAAATTGTAAATAGTATAAATACTGTATTTACAATAACTTTTCTCCTTATTTTGAGGATAATTGATAATTCAGTTAATACAATAAATAACAATAACTACAAAATAGCATTACACCGTTACATATAATGCTTAAAGTAATGTGATATAATACAATTTACAGTAAAGTAGCTACATATCATACTTAATATATGAATATGACTAGAATTATAATATAAAAGGTATTTTTTACTTAGCCACAACAATTAAAAAAAAAATGTTTAATAATAAATGGTAACATAAAATATATTTTATTTATGATAATATACCAGAAAATATGCCATATTTTAAAAGATTAAATAAAATAATTTTGTTGTGATTTTGTTATTAGTAATCTATCACAATGTACTCTAAGGCAGTAGTTAAAAGAGTTTCAGGTTAACCACTAAGAATTGTTAGAAATGTTGAGAATTACTTACTTTTTTTTTCTTATAAAAGTGCCATTCTGAACTTCTTTGACTGTGAATAATGTAATTGAGGAGTTTCAACTTCTCTAATAATTTTTATTTTTATATTTAGAGTTTATTTATTAGAATCAATCATTTATTGATACTATAAGTACATGAGTATAAACAGTATTAAATGTCTCCTCAAAAATAATAGTTGGATATTATTTTAGTTATGCTTTTTCTGTTATGTAATTTTCTGTTCCTCTTTTTTCACATGGATGTTTTTTTTAGTAAATAGGGAAAATTAGAATCACCTGACCAATCAGGGTGCTATAAATTTGGATTTAAAGATATTACAGAAAAGAGGTTTTAGAAATTATTCTATCTCATAAAAGTTTATGAGCTTAAAGTACAGTTATAGAATCGGTATTGACAGTCTTAGGCTGATATTCATGAGCCAGTGCTGCTGATTGACTGAATGGTCAAAGTATTATCATCAACAAAGTATTCATATTTAACAAAAACTAACTTTATAATACTATCATATTTTCATTGGTTTCTCACTACCATCAAACAGTACTTCAAATCTTATTAAAAACCTGAAAAATTCAATCGAATTTGAAATAGTCCCTTAATATTCGACTGCGTATTGGTATTAACCACATTCAAAATTGGTTTTAAAATAATTTTGGATGAATTGTTATAATTAATTTGTGAATTCATAGAGCTGGTCTATTTATTATCAGATAAACCTTTTCATTTTAGTTCATTCAGTTAAATTATTCTCTCATTATTTATAAAAAATAATCTATTGCAAGCTTGAAAACTGATTTTAGTTTTTGCCATCTTCAGACATAACTGTTATTATGCGACTTTCTCTTAACATTATCAGCCGTAAAATATTGATTCAGGGTAAAATTTATCATTTACATTTCTGATAAAACTTTTGTTTGAAAATATCAACCAGCTCCATTTAGACATAAATATATTTTCTGATTTCTATTATACTAGTCACCAATGTATTACTAATTTTTATCATTTTGGGTAATAAAATTTTACAATGCACAGAACTTTGATGTAAAAGATAATCTCTTATGACTACATTTTAAATTATACAATATATTTTAATTTATATTTTAAAATCTGAACTTTTTTTAAAACTATGAGGTTTTGGTAACGTGTTATTACGTTTTAAATGAAACAAAATATTCAACTAAAGTTTGTAATATTTTATGTTTGTTGAGGAAAGTCATGTGGCCTGGAATACCTGCAACAATTTTACTTCTTCTTTTATTATATTTCATGAATACCAGCTCCCATCATTTCTACTTTTAAGAGAATAAGTAACTAGTACTATTAATGTAATTACAATATAACATAAACTTATAATATAACATGTTTTATTACATTTTATTTTCTATTAAATATTCAATGCTGGATAAATAATGTTATTGATCTTATCAGATATTATAGTATTACTTATTGTTGGTGCAACTTAGTATACAATGTTTTACCTCTGTTTTTTCAACAGTTAAAATAGAAAAATTATGAACATAATAACAAGGAATTTAATATATAAGTTGGTTGTAAAAATAAATGAATTAATTTACAATAATTAAATTATTTTCAACATTACTCCGATTTAAGGATGGAGCTAGAATAAAGGTAAGAATTAACCGATTAATTAAGGAATGAATGCATTTTATAATCTGATTAAAGCACATTCAAACTTGACTAACATTGACAACACTACACATCAACAATAGACGACATCATTTTATTACTGGTATATATATATATATATATATAATATATTTATAATAATTATCAACAAATAATATTGCACCAATCCGGCCACCTTTATACATTATTATAGTTAATTATAATTAATTAATTTATTAAAATTAATAACTTTTTATTTTAATATCTTTACACTAGTCACATATTTGAAATATTACATACATGGGAAGCATAAAGCTATTTATTTTTACAATATAATAAAATAAATATACAGTCTTTGTTTTTTATTTATTTTTTTAATAACATTTGCTTATGCAATCAATGTTTTGTCATATTCATATCATAATGCATTAGTTACTGGTATAGCCTGGTAGTGACACCATCACATCATTATTTTATCTTATAATTATTTTATAATGAGAGTTCAGCTACCCAATTTTATTGATGCTAATCCACTTTTGACTATGATTTTGATTTAGCAAAATCAGCTCAGCTGTTTTTAAGACTGCCACTACTTCATTGGTACCACAATCTCATCAGAGAATAAATGAAAGAACATTTAAAAAAATTATTTTTCTTTAATTAGCCTATTTGATTTTATCGAACTGATTTCTTTTTTATATTGTTCACACTTAATTGTGAATGCTGAGTATTAATGAAAATATCATAATGAAATAGATGATTTTTTTTATTGTATATAAGTGTCTATTTGAAGAATAATTCTTTTAAAAATAGTTAAACAGTGTTGATTAAACAGCAACAGATTTAAAATTCAGAGAAATGGTAAATTTTATAAATTTCTAAATTCATACATTTTTCGTATTCAAAACAATTTTATTTCATTTCTTGAGATATTTATTACATTATTTTTTTACATTTTTGAGGTGTTAACATGTGTATAGAAGTTATGTAACAATTTTTTAAACAGCTCTGAATTGATAAAATTAATGCACTTCATTTATTTATAATCAGGTAATGATATAATATGAAATACTAAAAGGTTTTTTTACCTGTGTAAGAATCAAAATATTATTTGATTCCTAGCTAGATTTACTTCCCTTCAAGAAAATAAACAAACCTAAATTGAATTAAATTATTTTAGAAGTTTAGACATCTCTTCTAATGTAAGGAGGGAAGACAGATGATGTCTGAGTGGGTTAATACATATAACTTTGGCTGTTACTGTAACTGTAACTGTGACAGCTGTGGCTTAATACATATAACTATGTATCCAAGCTGTAGATTGCTTAGGGCATTCATGATAGTGACAGTAATGGACTTTGCAAATAATATATAGTATGTATGTTTTAATTTAATTTAAAGTTTTACATATTGCGGTGTTGTAAGTCTGTATCTGATGAGGTACAGACTTCTGTACCTCAGGTACAATAAATTCTGTAACACACAGTACTTTTGTAGTTCTGCAGTTCTGTTCAGTTGTTGTAGCAATAATTTTCAGGCAGTTTGTGTCTCTAAGAGGAAATAAAATGGTTATATCCCTGTAATTCCACACCAAAAATATTTTATCAATACTGCCTAGCCTTAACATAAAAGTTGATGTTAACATTGATGAGAGTACAACTACCTTTGGGCTGGTAACTTATACACATATATATATTATTATTAACAATCCCACTGGAACAATAAACGTTGCATATTTTTTTTTAATACATCCAATTTAAATTGAATGAATAATTAATAACATAACTAGTTATTAAAATTTCTTTTAGTTAAAAACTGTAGTGAAATAAATCATTCAGTTTAAATTTATGTATTTATACACATAAATTAACTAATAATTAATTAATAATCATATTTACAATAATTTAGCTATAACACAATTTCATAATTATTACAATTCAACAAGACATGGACTAACTGGCATGAAATTAACTAATTATTGGTCCGCACGGATTGAGCTCAGTTCTATAAACTCTAAAAAACACGTCACTGTTAATAATAATAATAAATAAATACAATAATAAAAATTTATAATATAAATATAATCCTCACTCACTATAACTACTTGTTACTATAGTATAATTAATTTTATAATCCATATAATTATTAATAAATTATGGGGAAAATGTTACATGCATATTTAGTTCATAAATATTACATTCATGAAAAGATAACATTAGAAAATAGAATTTTGTAAAATACTGTGTGTAATTATTATTATTTTTTTTTTGTAGTAAAGTTTATGACACAGTAGTAATTTTAAATTTATATTTTCACAGTGTTATATAAAGATTACAGTTTGTTATAATGGAAAATATTAATAAACAGTATGTTTATTTACTTTGCATATTCTTTTTGATGTAGAACTAAGGTATAAATAGTCAAAGTCTAGAAAGTGTAATGCTTAAATACACAATATTTCTATTAGGGTTTCTGAAGTGAAATAGTGTTGGCAATACTAATAGTACAATTAAGGGGATAGTGTATCATGACATGATGTTTTAGATAGCAAAAAGCCGGTCATGGTTGAACAATCCATCCCTGTCTGCTCATCAACTGAACCTTCTAAATTTTGACTATTATTTATGAAAGTTAGCAATTACTAAAGTTATTATTTGTAACTAAATTTGTTTAGTACATGTATTATAGTAAAATTGCTATTCATTAGCAATGATTTTTTTTTATAAGTATATTATTCTTTTTTTAAGTATCTGTTTTTTAAAAATTAATACTTTCACCATAATTTAAAAAAAAATAGTGTCTCTTTTTCACGTAACATGGATTATATGTTCCATTTAAAAAGTTTTATTAACAATATTGTCTTGAATAATTTCCAACATAAAAGTGAAATTATCTAAAACATAAATTATTCAATTATTCTCATATATATATATATATATATATATATATAGTTATGAATTAATTTCATATTTATGTGTAAAAAAAAATAATTTTTACAGCAGAATTTTATGTAATAATTTGATAAATAATTAATGAACCCATACTGGAATAGTAGTATTACTTCATGTGCACCAGACAAGACAAGCAGCGTCTTAAATATTATTACTAGAAATCAGGTTGAAAATTGTGTCATGAAGTAATGACACTACGAATTTGAATAATTATTTTAATTAAAATATCATATTATTCCATACAATAATCATTAAATAATAATCTATATATATATATATATATATATATAT
>JAAAKQ030208113.1:0-18294 GCA_010016005.3 Zanna intricata | reverse complement strand
TATATATATATATATATATATATATATTATTTAAAAACCATTTTCATTTTTAAGATTTTTTATTAAGTAAATTTATTAAAAATATTTGGAAAGGATTCATATAATAAGTTGTTTTAAGTGGCATAATTTTAACTTTGGCAAAGGTTTAACAGGAAAAAATGTTATGAGAGGTATATTATTTGTTATGATTTATTGTTTATAGTCAGATTTCATTTTTATTTACTAGGTATGTATGAAATCATATGCTTGGGATTATTTATTTATGAATGAATATTTTGTGTTAGTATTTACATCTACTTAACACAATTTTAAAATAATCTTACTCATATTAAAAGCGCTAATTTATCTTTGGCCTAGTTTACAGAGAACATTTAGTCATCGATATGAAAAGTATCCATGCTTAAAGTAACTGAGTTTTTCTCCTGACAAATCTTTCATCTTTGTTTATAAAACGCATAATTTATATTATTATTAACAAATTAAGCAATTGTAATCTAATAATTAACAGAAATAAAAAGAATTAAAAAAAAAATGTATAATATTTTTATTATACTAATTATTTTTGTGTGTGTGTATGTGAGTGTTTGAGAATGATTAACAAAGAAATACAGTATTATATATAAGGCCTGAGTAAGATGGTAAACTGCATCTGCATCCTGATGTATCAGTATTACAGTATCTCAGGGAATAAATGAAATAATTATTTGGAGGGGGCGAAGTAGGATAAAACATCAAAGACTTAAGCCATATTTAATAAACAAGAAGGTTCTCTGAATTACAGAAAGTAAACAACATTGGTTTTAGTTTTTAGCATACTACTGGTATTGATTAATATCTAACAACATAGCAACTGATATAGTACACACGAACCAAACCAGTTAAAGTAAAAATGCAATTTTTACAATCTGATATTTGACTTGACATTTTTCATGGAACACCATAAAATTGTAGCACCTGACACACTGGTAATTTGTTTATATATTTATTGAGGATTCTCTTAGGTCTGAAGATGTTTTCCTTAGGTTAAAGTGTATGACTAATGATTAGATGAGAAAATGCTGACTGTATATGAGAAATTTAATACAAATTAATTTGTAATTATTACAAATTAAAAAAGTTGAATATGATTTTTGTTACATTTTTTTGTATCAATGTTACTGTAAACATTTAAAATTATTACTACACAATTTGTTTCATTATTTTCTTTTACTACACATTTATTTTGTCTTGTAATTATTATTTTAGAAGTTTAAAGAAAATAATTGTTTGTCTGGTAAACAATCTTATTTTGTAAATTGCATGTTAGCCTTAATTTTAAGTTAGATACAAGTGAATGTAAAGCAATTAACAACAACTTTATTGTAATAAAGAAACAAAATGATAATTTTCTAAACTGTCATTGAGATAACAAATTTTTCATCATTACATGTTATTAATAATAAAGATTTGTTCATAGTATAATACAATGTTGGTTGTGTTAGTTAAATATGTTTTACTTTTGTTTCGTAAACACTAACAACTGAAAGAGTTGCTACTCAGAATTAATGTAAATAAATTAAAAATAAATCCATTGTTTTTTTTACAAATTTTTTACTTTTTCAGTACCATATTTAATAATTAATCAGAATTTGCTGAGAACATCAGCAGAATTATATCACATGCACATTAGATAAAGAAACAATGTAGTTTTATATACTAAATAATATTTTTAATTTCAAGTAGTCTAAATCACGTAATAACTAATAAGAGGAAATTACTTGTTAGTGATGTTCCCATGTAGTAAACTATTTATTTATTAGTGTTTGATAATAATATATATTACTAAATACATAAATAATTAATTCATAGTCATAAGTCATAGCAATAAATACCGGTATATATTTAACACAATCTGCATTAAATGAAAATAATTTAGATTACATTTAAGCACCTTTAACATTTATATTTAATATTAATAACACTCTTTTACTTATTTTATGTAAATGTTAAAGTTTTGATGAAATATCTGTTTTGTTACTTTAGTAGCATACAAATATATGAAAAAAAAAACTAGATAAATTTTAAATAAGTATTGTCAATTCATCTAATTTATTTTAAACAATATTTTTCTTGTTTGATAATGTACTTATTAAAATGAATGCAATACTTTTTTATTACCTGTCATCCACATATGATACACAATGAGATTACTATGACTAGAAGTGATAATATTTTAGAGTATTAGAAGATAAATTTAGGTGAGCAACAGTATTACGTAAAAATGTCTAAATAACTAAAATGCTAATTAAGAAATAAACTCATTTCAAATAAAATCATTTTAATTCTGAGTTGATCTTAATCTTTTTTGGACAGTTTAAAATTCATAACCTGATGTTTGATTACCTAGCCAGACAACTATGGAAAAGTAAAAGATGATTGGCCATAGTACTAACTGCATCAGCTTCTTACATTCTCTTGGCTCTAAAATAAAGACACCTATAAATCTATATATGGTTATAGACTTTGGTTGTAGTAATAACTTCACCTATTTCTTATTTATTACAGTAAAAAGCAGTCATTACTGAGAGTAAGAAAGTGAACTGAATGCTTTCCATAAGACCTTACAAATTTTAAGAAATAGAGTTTAACAATTAAGGTTTTAACAATAACATGTAAAGGAAGATAAATTCCATTATTGACAGCCATATTAAGTATGTACATACATAACTAGCTGAACACTGCTTGCTGCAGTCTCCTATTGGATGGATGACTGCAATAATGTTAGATTGTCTGTAATGAACCTTAGATCATGTAAAATAGTTATTCCATTTAAAATTACAAATCCCATTTAAAAGTTTAGAATGGACTGATTTTCTTGAAGTCTAAAATTTTACTTCAAGATTATAATTCATTGTAGTGAACCGTTAGCCTAAGATCAGAATGAATGTGTTAATTGCTATAATACGGTCTGTTCTTATTAAATTCAGTGAATTGGATTTTTGCGAATGTTATTTAATTTGACAAATAGTTTTGACTTTGGTCAAAACCAGAGAGAGAGAGAGAGAGTGAGGGGGGAGGGGAGGAGAGAGAGAGAGAGAGAGAGAGAGAGAGAGAGAGAGAGAGAGAGAGAGAATAAATTTGTTGGAAATAAACTTTAGTTTCTATATATGAGATGTACAGGCTGTGGTCAAATTATTCTTTTTTTTTCCATTTTCCAGCTTAATTTACAAAATGGAAATGGGGAAGGATGTAAGGCAAGATTTATATTAGGCTAATATTTTTTTTTTTTGTAATAGAAATTTTTTATTAGTGGCCATATATTTTTAGAATTATAACCTGTGAATACTTCTAATCTTTTTATTGCCTGATAAAATGAAATTTTGAGACAGAAACGTTATTTGAAACATAACAAAGAGCCAGAGAATACCAGAAACAAAAGCATTATTTCTGAATCCAGTACTATGCAATGGTTTCTCTTTAGATAGAAAGGGAAGCAAAATAATATTACAAATTTACTAATACTGATCATGCCTGCTTTAAGAGAGTGCTTTATAAAACCTTTGCTTCTAAACAACCAATGTGCCAATGTGCATGAATACATTTAACCAATTTATCCTTTATTGTAGATGTCGATTACAAACAAAACTTGATTTATGTAAAAGGTAAAACTATTTACTAATTTGACTAATTCTGTAGTAACTTTTTCTAAAGTACATATCACTAGAAACATTGCAGTTCTCTGAGAAAGTAAAAGTTGGAAACTTATGATCTTTTGTAAATAACTTCAGTAATTTGCCTTAATTAAAGTGAAAACTAATTGAAATTATTTATTGTAAATTTTCTAATTAATTAATATTTAATGACTGTGATTATTTCATTAAGACTAATTAAATGGTACCATTGTTCAAAACTGTTACATCAAATAAAAAAGAAATACTAATTCTCTTTCAACATTTTTTGAATTGATTTCTAGAAGTGAAAAACATGGCAGTCAAATAAGTCCTTTCTTTGTCACAAAAATATTATACTGATAACTAATTTTCTAACATAAAAATCTTTCAACAGGTTTTCCTAAAAACATGTTTTTTAATTTAATTTAGAGAAGTGAAAAATGGCTGAATGTAAGTTGCTTATGTTATTTTCCCGTAGGCATTTTGTAAATTTTATTTATTGATCTATAATTTATTTCACTTTTCCATCAAATAAAATTTGAGCTTTTGAAGGAGAAATTTCTTCTTTTGAAGTTTGTTAAACCATTATTGTCATATATATCCTGTACTTTTGGTTGGCCTTGATTACAGACTAATATCACTGATGTCTACAACATATAAAAGAACAATAATAGACAGGTAAAACAAAGGTTCATAATTTACTTATTCATCAGTATTAGGCTAACAAGATATTTTTTACATCTGTTATTGTTCATATCTCTCAATGTGATACAAAGTTTTTGTAGGGCAATTTTTTAAAGATTATTGCAAAAAAAAGCAATAAAAATTATCTACCAGGGTGATGATAATAGTTTCTTTACTTGAGGCAGTCATCTGTGTCTATGGTGACATATTCTCAGCATACAAAATATTTTGTCCTCAATAATATTGTTGTATAAATCCATCAGCAAGTTATACAAGCGCCAAATAGTTTAATCATTTTTTAGTCATTCATTTAAAGGATAAAAATAGAGAATACACTGAAGACATTAGCTGCTAAATAACCTGTTCTTTGTGTATATTTGTTCTTAAATGTGCAAATCTACAATATATCTTTGTTTCAAAATACTCTTTATATACTGTTTCACATAAATTAATTATTTTATTTCTTTATTCATGTTTAGATCTGTAGTTCCGTATATGATTTATATCTGTTCAAACATGCTCTGAGTGAGTGTTAATTGTCTGAATATGTGTGAATGTATAGTAAATAGAACATATATAATGTCTATGTGATTATGCAGTGTTTGTAATAATTATCATAAAAATATTAATAATTAAAGTAGAATGTGTTAACTGAGATGCTAAGTTATGTTAATTTATGGTTTTTTTTGAAGTATATTAAAAACAATTTAATTTTTAAAAGTATTTATTTAATTTTTAGATATTATCTTTTTTTAACAATATTAATCTAAAAAAAAAAAAAAAAAAAAAAAAAAACTGCAACATACTGCTAATAATATCTTTAAAAATTTTTATTTTATTTATCTATAAAACATTTAATTTTTCTAATAATTATTTCAACAATTAATTTTACTATTTATTTTAATATATTATTAGTATTAAATCAACAAAGACTTTTCTCTCTTTAAAATATTTGTCTATTGATGAATGCAAATAAAATCTAAATTTTAGTTTTTTTTTTAATATGGTTATTTATCTATATTTTAACTAAAAACTTTTTTCAGTTTTTTGTATCTCTTAATATTATAACTATTGTAATATTATCTATATTATATAGTATCATATATCAATAAAATTATTTTTCTAATAACTCAAGATGGTACTACCATTTTATACTACTTAATTATTTATATATATATATATGTAAGTTACTGAATTTTCTAAACTTTCATGGATTTATTCAGAGGTTTGAAAAAAAAACATAATAATAAACATCATTTGGTATTACTTATAGAATTTTAAAACAATTCTAGTTTTAAAGTAACAATAATAAGTAACATAATATTAACATTGTTTTATTGTATACAAGCATAAAAAAATTGTTAGGTGAGTATAAAATGTATGAAATAGTGCTTCAAACAAAAAATGTACGAATAAAAATCATGATATTTCTACATTATCAGTAACAATAATTATAAAATTAATGGTAGAGATCATCATCATTTTTACTTGATGACAAATGGTGTTGATCTCCCTACCAACTGAAAAAAGAGAGGGATAAAGATAAAAAACTAATAATATTATACAATAATAATTAAATAATGTAAGTTTTGTCACACTTCAAAATTCTTTAATTTTTTGCATTGATTTGAATACAACAAAATACAATCGCTTGCATTGAAATACTTGATTTAATCTAATTTCAATTAGTTTGAAGTATAAACAGTTCATTCCCTATTAAAAAAAAAAATAATATTAGTTATTTTTACTAGTTGAATTGACTTATGGTTTTGAGCAAAATATTTCACACAAAAATATACAAGATGAAAACTTAGATCGCAATAATTTTAAATTACTTAATAGTATGAACTTTAATGTAGTATTATTAATTTGAAACTTTTTTACTCTAAAAATGTAGTAAATTTCATAAATATTTTTCATTATTTTTGAATATATTTTATAAATTAATTTTATCACTAGAATTAAAATCTGATTCCTTAGGTATATTGTACCTTAGATATATTTGATTTAAAATATATTTTATGAATGAATTTTATTATTAGAATAATTAAAATCTGATTTCTTAAGTTGTATTGTAAAAGCAACTTTGTTGTCAAGAATCTTATTTAATTTGAGTTTTAATATTTTCCTGCTAGAATAAACTTCATGTTTGCTGAGTTTATTGAGAAATTCTATGCTCAATTCAGTGAGGTTGCGCTAAACATATAGCAGTAATCAGATATTATTACTATTATTGCAATAATATTATCTTACAAAATTCTTAGGTATGTATGTGCACAAAGATATAATAAAAAAGATACTTCAAGAAATTGGAAAAAAAATATGAGATCTTTGAGAACAAAAATTAAAGATAAACTGGCACATAATAGAAAAATTAACTTTCAATAAATTGCTAGTACAAAACATAATGCAGTACACATTAATTATATGTTCATGTGCTTACATGGAGAATTACATAATTTTTTATATTATGTTTATGTAATGCAAAAACTCAAAGCATATAACATTTGAACAAATATTGACTTTTACTTCAAACTAACTGATCATATTTTCAGAATGTAATACTGTTTACAACAGTGTATCTGTTCGTACTTAACAGTATAAAATGAATTATTAAATTATCACATAACAAATGGTAAAAATAATTTTTCATCTTATTAATGAATCTTAATTTTATTATTAAACAATAAAAAAAGAATTCAAAGTCCAATGTCTTAGTTAGATGCCCAGTGTCACAGATTAGTGGTTGTGTGTCCACCTGGCTGAGTAACACTTAGTTTTACTAAGAGAGCTGCAGTAGGCTTCCTAGGTGTTCCGGTGGGTCAAGCTGCCTGTGAAATGGTGGAAGAAGGGGGTGTACCACAGGCTTTCAGTTCTGTGAATATTTCTGTAAAGAAAGCTGGTTCTGAATTGATCCGAAGCATACTGCGTGATAATGAATTAACAATCAGTAGGCACCGATCCCAGAAGCGCTCTTTTGAGTCCTCTACAAGAAAAGGTTTTAATGGATAAGAGATTTCATTACCCATATATGAATAAGATAAATAAAGACATGTCAAGACCACGGCTTGAAGTTCTGGTTCGCTGTCCACATCATCTCCTCTCACTAGTTCTCTGACTAGCATGTAAACAAATACCACATTTGCTGGGTTGATGAAAGCAACATCCTGAAAAATGAAAAAAAAAGTATTAGAAATATATACAGATATATATATATATAAGTAACTGATATGCTGAAAGAGACAGTGAGTGAATATAATTTCAAGATTATTTTTTTCAAAAATAATTCAATTAAGTAGTCTGAAGTAAGAATGAAGTTTATTGATCTGAGTAAATAGGAATAAATAGTTGTTAAAATTCACTAACGGTAACTACAATGCGACTATGAATAAATATCAAATGTAAATATGTCTTCTTGTAAAGCATTTCCTATCAAGATTCCAACCCCTTCATAGTTCTGAAAAGTGAATTGTATAAATAAATGTTAAGGTTTTGTAAATTGCCCAGGAATTTACAAAAAAATTTAAGAAGAACTGTTTGGCTTCCTTAGTAGATTGCTTTATACTTTATGAAGGATTTTGAACTGGTTAAGAGTTGGTGTCCAAAAATGTAAGAGTAGATGTCTAAAATAAGCTTCTTTTTTTAGGCTCAAAGCTCTACTATGATGAGCAACTATCAAAATTTAAAATTTTGCTCATAACCTTACCTTACCTATCATCAACGGAAAGATCCTTGAACTGGTTGAACTGAAGGCAATCTAATCAAAGTAAGTTGCAAAATTATTTTGGCTGCTGTTTTTAGAGAAGATTAAGTTTGAAAGGGACAAGTAAAGTAAATGAGTAGAGGAAAATTCTGAACAGTGATGAAACTAAAACTATAAAATTTCATGATTTTCATCTCATTGTATATTGGTATTTGATGGGCTACAAATTTTTAGAATATCTTTTACCAGTTTACTCATTTAGATCCAATAATCAGTGATCACCTGCATTCGCAGCAACTGTATTTATATAGCTGTACAATATCTTTTTCTCAATATTCAGGAAAAGTCTTATGTACTGTTAGAGTCCTTAATAATGGTTGTGGATTGGAGAAAAACAGCATTAATATATGAAAAATAATGAAAATAACAAATCATCATCCTTGCTTTGTAAATGATAACAAAATTTTCTGTTTTAACAAGATTGTAATATTTTCTTCAAATAAAAAAAAACTGTTTTAATTTATAACTTTGTTCATTTACTTCCTTGTTATAGAATAAGGTAAAAATGTATAATTCAGTTAAAAATAAAAAAATTACTTCTAACACAGAATCTGCTCATTTTACGAAACCGTAAGAAATAGAATTTTGAATCTATTTTACCGCCTGAAAAAACTTCTGTTGATTAATTAAATAATATATATATATATATGCATGTAAGATGTGTGTTTGTGTGTGTGTGGGTGTGTGTGTGGGTGTGTGTATGCGCGCGAGGATTTATATATATATATTGTTTACACAGTTAAGTTTTCACACAATAGAATTTAATCAAAATGTTACTGCCATACACAGATTTTTATTAAAAAAGATTAATGAATGACAACAAAAAAAAGTAGTATACTAAAATATTATAGTAATATTGACCGTAAACGTCACTTTGACAACCTCCAGTGACGCAATGTTTAGTGCGTTGTGTTTGATATTTTCTATTTGTTTATAAAAGCGTCGGGCTCCCCTTTCAAATGGACTCGTCCTGTCGCGGCGCCGACCCATCTATCGATTGTCTGAGGAAGAAGGGTAGATGAGGAGTGATGAAGTTAACTCATAGCAATGAGTAGTGGGGAGGCACGTGTGATTGTGGTATCTGGGGCGCCAGGCATTAACTTTCATCAATCCGCCAATTAGTCGAATACCTGCAGTTCTCATGTTACAAAGCATGTGGCGAGAATAATAATAATAAGGTATATCTTACACGAGTAATATAATTTGGTGTAAGTAAATGCCATGCATATTTTGGTATTTCGGAAAAAAGTTTATTGCCTATTGACAAAAAGTTTTTTAACACCCGTATGATTTATAAGATATTTAAAATACTTAAATATAGGGAGAATCTCTGTTTGCTTTTATACGCAAATCCCAAAAGCTACAGCAATTTTTTATCGATGGAAATTCTGAATATACCTGAAAATTAATATAACTCTATGTCTGTAGATATAAGAAAAAAAAATTAAAGCTGGAGAACGCATACGTAAAATTTTTACTCACTGGCTAAATTTGTAGAAAAAAATTACTTCAGTTCTAGAAAAATCCCATAAACACACACACACACACACACACACACACACACACACACTTTCATTAGGTTTTTTTCCATTATAACATCAAATTAATATTTATTACATCTTATTAACAAGTATAAGTAATTCAGATAAAATTTTTGTTATATTATTTACGTAAGCGAAGCTCCAGTCCAATCCAGTATGTTTTAGGTATTAATTATTTGAATATCACTTTCCTTATTTTTTCTAAAAATATTTACAAAATTATGATCATATTTAAAATTTTTAATCCCAAACTTTTAGCCAATATTCTATACACTTTAATATACTCTTTATACACACTTTAGATTTCAAGAAATTTTAGTAATTATGTGAGTGACAGTAGAAGCATAAAAAAATTATATCTATTCGTAAAGAAATTACTTTTTAATAATGATGGAAGAATTTTAAACGGAAAAAAGTTTTTTTAATTATTATAAAATTATAATCGTATTTATCAAGAAACTCTCTCTTTATCTGTTTTAGTCTCCGGAACTATCGTAAGGTATTATACTTCAGAGGATGAATGAGGATGATGTGTATGAATGTGAATCAAGTGTAATCTTGTACAATCTCAGATCGACCACTCCTGAGAAGTGTGGTTAATTTAAACCCAACCACCAAAGAACACTGGTATCCACAATCTAGTATTCAAATCCGTATAAAAATATTTATCTTTACTAGGATTTGAATCTTAGAACTCTCGACTTCGAAATCAGCTGATTTGCGATGTCGCGTTAACCACTAGACCAGCCTGGTGGGTTTTATCAAGAAACTCAAAAAAGATAAACTTTACATTTTTGAAATTTTTTATTCTTTTGTCCATGAATGGCCCACGATGATATTAATTTATGAATTAAATTTTTGTAACTATACACAAAATTGATCTTTATGTTTATATTGATGAGAAATTTAAAACTAAGCCTTTTCAATGAGGACTTAATACTGCAGTTAAGAAAAAGTCCAAAATCTAAATTATTTGGGATTTTGGGTGTTTTGGACGGTTCAGTTGAATGCGATCAGATGTCACAATAATCCTAAATTCAAAATTTCAATATTCTGCGGTTAATTGTGTTTGAGTTATACAAAATATGAACTTACATACGTACGTCACGTTGAAACTAGTCAAAATGAATTCAGGGATGGTCAAAATGGATATTTCCGTTGAAATAAAAAGAAACTAAAATTTTTCGCCATCACAACACTTCCTTTACTTCATATAAGGAAGTAAAAATGAAAACAAATGACAATCTACAACTTTCTACAACAATAGACGAGAGTAGTTTCAACTACACAATCGGCAGTTAATACCAACAGCATTAAAGGTGATCTCGAATAATTGCAATTCCAGCCGACTCAGTTCTGTTTTAAGTTGCTCACCCGGTATAATAAAAATGTTTAAAAACTTACTTTAGAATATTTTTAGATGTTTTTATGACCATCCTAAGTAACTGATGCCGCGTTTTATACACTGTTATCAATCTAAGTTATTGGTGGGAGTTATTTTGATTGAAAAATATTAAAGAACGAGATTGAAAAGTGTGTACGATTTGAATTGTGTCTACTCATTTTTTGTCAGTCATTTATTATTTTAGCTTATATTGTATTTTATTCTACACTACTAAACGGCATTTGTACGTAATATCTGTGTGTGTATCCCCCTTAGATTAGCACCGGAATGTACCGATCATTAGCGGAAAATCCCGATTCGTTAGTGCATGTCTCGTGGTGGTCATATATTAGGTGTATACTTGTTATATTATTATACATCGATATATCGTATATATATCCGAAATATATATATCGAAGTTATGGAAAAATTGAGTACTTTTTAATTGGATTCGAATTTTCGGACGAAAATCGCAAATATCTCGAAAACGGTCGGTCCTAGCGCTCCGAAAAAGTTTTCAAACCTCTCGACGACACCTCAGCCACTCCCATTGATTGTTGTCGGATCATAATATTTTCAAGTGCCCCCGGGGTGCCGTACGGAAATTGGGGGAGGGGTGCGATGGGGTGCCACCGTAATATTTCGGCAACTGTTAGATTTTCACAATTCAAACGGCATGTGTATCTGCAGGCCAAGCGCTAACTGTTTAACGCACTGGGTACATATTTGATCGGCCGAATATTGGTAATCCGGAAATTAAACTGTTTAGTCTTGTCTTGGTTGCACTCACCACCGTAAAACGTCCTGATCCGATCTTTCACTAAATATGCTCAAACCTGTATGGTAATGCTGCTGTAAAGTATAAACTTATGAAGACTAAAAAGTAGAAAATAAAAAATACATTAAAAAAGCTTTGTAAAACCATTCTTATATAAAGTGTACTAAAAAGTAAAAAAATTAAAACCACTTTTAATTAAACGCACTGGAATGTAAAAAAATAATTTTAGGACGGTATCTCAGAATGGATTTGACAAGCTTTGATGACGGTAAGTAAGATTATATGAAAGTCATAGCTTCAAATAAAAAATTTAATGTTTTTGCCAATTTTTTCTTATGCTGAATGAATGGCCTAAAGAGTGGGGTGCAAACAAGAACAAGAAGAGTGGGCTTTACATTTTACTCTGTAAAACGTATTTGTAAGACTGAAAAATGTGATGTTGCCACCAAATTTTAAAATCTTTTAAGTATTTAAACAATAATTCTTTAATTGTTATAAAAAGTTGTTAAGAACACGCGTACAAAATATTATAAAAACTCTCCAATCCGAGCTTGAGAAACGAATTAAACAAAATAAATAAATGGATAGAAAGAAAGGAAAACAAAAATGGAAATCATTATTTTTTTTTTTTTATAGAAGTTTTGTTCATTTCTAAAAGTAAAATCTGAAAATAAACACCAAGGTAAATTTATTTTTGCACTCTATATAAATCAAACAGAAAACTACAAAACAGGAATATACTAAATCAATAGACAGAATTTAAATCACAGCATGTTTTGACCTCATTTTTAATAAGTGTCTGTATAATTCGAAAGAATTGCCAGCAGTATTTTCAGGTGATGCCAGTGTGAAGGAAAGGCACCTTTAACTGGTGAGATGTTTACGAAGATAACTGAAATAAGTAAGTCTTTTTAAAAACGTTCATTACACTATTTGGTTTGATGTATCATTGAAAAAGGTTTAAATTTCAAATAAACATTTTTGTTTAGATTCTGATGATGATAGATGAATGTGGAAAGCAATAGCGTAAAACATTTCAGCCTCATATGAAATATAACAGCCGAAGAAGTAATCGGCTTCATTAAGGAAAAAATAATACAGTAGTCAAGATTGCTATAGAGGTATTTGAACAAATATGAGCAGAAGAAAAAAAAACACAGGCAGGACGATCTACAGGCAGGAGAAAAGGATCTACAGAAAATTCATTAATGAATTAAGTTGAGTAACACAGAAATAGAAAGAAGTGGTCTTTAGGTGAATACTGAGCTATATGAAATTTAGAAAGAAAAGTGTGGTATGAAATAATGTATTACAAAAGTAAAAACCGTAACATGGGATAAGTGATAGAAGATTACAGGACTAAATAAACTGCCGTTAGAGCCGGTAAAATTATTCAACATATCGCGTTAAAATTAATTAACATAATTAAAATTATTCAACATATCGCGTTAAAATTAATTAATTAAAAATTAATTAATTAATTGTTAAAGATATTAATTTTATCTCGTAAAACAGTTCTAACAAGATAACAGAAGATTCAATAAGAGGCTGGAAAGAGAAAAAAATTATCAACGATCAAAAACGTAAATGGGAACTATCAGGAACTAAAAAATTTAGTGATAGAAGGGAATGGAGACGGAAATGGTGCGAAAAACTTACCTCAGGATGGATAACGATATGAGCAAAAATATACTGTTACATTAAAAATAAATCAATAGTAATGATTTATTACAAAAGAATTAAAATTAATTTAAATGTAGCCTCACCTTCTGTTTTCTATTCAATTAATCCATGAAATAATATTTAGAACTATACTTAATATATGAGGCTTTTAGTATTTTTTTAATCTTATTAAAATCTGCATTAAATTTACTATGTAACTACTAGGTGGGATGAAAGCCGATAATTTTTAAGCAAAATATCGGTTCAAAAAAGAGCTTTAGTAACAAACATCTATTTCTACATTAGTGCTGTTCAAAGATGAATAACTCCAAACATGCCTTTTGGTTCAGAATTGTAGGTTATGTTTGGCCACTTCAACAATTTAGTGCCATCATTTTTTGCGTTACATTGGCGATTATTTACTGTTTTTTCAGTACCTGCTGAAATTTTTAGTGAGTAAAAAATGGATTTTTTGAAGGTGTAACACCTGTGTCGCCTAGTAAAGCACGAAAATGTGTAACACGACGAGATTTATGGAAAATTAATGTTATTAAGAAACAGAGAATAGGTTGTACAATTTTTTTTTTTTGTAGAATAGAACTGGTCTTATTTGTCAGGAAATCCTTTAAGATATACTAAGAAAAAACACCAAATTTGCTACCCTGTTGGTTTTTAGTTTTATATTTTACAGTAGGCTTAACCGCTTTGTATGATTTTGCAGGTATTCTCCTGTTTTCTACCATGACATCCGAAGTGCAAACACGTCAATAAAACATTTCAGCGGTGAAAACTGACAATGAAGGATATTTTACATTTCCATAAGATTTTATACATCAAACCTAATGTGATATATCTCAAGACAATATGTTAAGTAAATTTATGCGTACTGAGAATATTTAAAGGCGTAGGGCAAAAGAGTTTTCTAGACAAAGCCATTGTTTTCAAATTAAGTTTATGATTAAAACCCAAAACAACTGATTAATACCTTTTTGCAAGTCAGCTTTTTTTTTGGCATATGTTGTTTATTGAGCCCGAGTCGATTATCTTGCAAAAAGATTTGTTTACATGGGGGAAATTTCAGTTGAAAAAAGAAGTAGGGATCATAAATCATTGATGTATGAAGCTAAAAAAGAAGCTATTAAAATATTCATTTGCTCATCGAGTAGTATAGAGACCCATTACTGTCGGGAAAAGTCGTAAATATTTGTCTTCAGGTTTAACTACTAATAAGCTTTACCGGATGTACAATCAACAGGCCAGTACCGAGTTGAAAACTAATAAGTCATAATTCAGACATATCTTTAACACATTTTTCGATCTCGTGGATACCGTTGTTCTTTGGTGGTTAGGTTTCAATTAACAACACTTCTCAGGAGTGGTCGACCTGGGATTGTACAAGACTACACTTTATTCACATTCGTACATATCATCCTCATTCATCCTCTGAAGTAATACCTTACGGTAGTTCTGGAGGCTGAACAGAAAAAGAAAGGGTCTGAGTCCTCAGATTGATAATAGCTCAATGTGTATTTGATTTGACGAAAAAATAATAAACGTAAGCCAAGTATCAATCAGAGTAAACATAAAAGTTTTAAAAAAGTATACAAGCTGAAATCTAAATCACTTTTCAGCTTTTCTAAGCTGAATCTTTAAATCTTTTTAAGTTGAAAATCTTTTAATTCTGTCGTTCAATTTATTGAAAAACGTATGTCTGCTAAAAGTACCGGATCAGTCAGTTTACTATTCACTCCAGTTATATTTTTATAATTTTATTGTTGTCCATGGTTCTTCTAGAGTCTGTCCACAGCTTTTAAGTTGTTTTAGCTAGTGCTGGACTGAAGATCTTTTTCAGACGGATCAGATAGCTTCTGCAGCTTTTCATAGACTAAATAATAAGAATTATTTTTTTTTTTTAACTTCAGGGACCACCGTTAGGTATTACTTCAGAGGATGAGATATGGATGATTTGTAGCGTGTGAAAATGCTGTGCCTGACCGAAATTCGAACCCGGGACCTCTGGATGAAAGGCTAAGACGCTACCACTCGCGCCACGGAGGCCAGCTAAATAATACAGACTTGACTCCATATAAAAATAATAGACTCTTTGCCGATGGATGTGGAAGGCAAAATAAAAATCAAAGTTTTTTGTTAATGACGCGTAAGTAGTTTTCATCTGCTCCTGATCATACTGATTCTACTGAGCTTGTTTTCCTCCTCAAAGGCCACTCTTTTATACCACCTGAAATATTTGGGAATATTGAAAAGTCTGTTAACAGATTAAATGTTATTGACATTCCTGATCAATACTTAAAAATTGACAGTCATTCGATGTCATAAAAATGAGTGAAGAATGCAGTGTTTTTATTTGGAAAACACTATAATAACACTATTTGAAAAAGTTTTATAATAATTTTATAAATTATAAAACAAAAAGGAATATTAATTCGTTCAAAGACTTCAAATCAAACAGAAACAGAAGAGATCAATTTTTAAGGAAAATGTTAATATTTACAATGTTAATCCACACCTTGTGGATTAACATTGTAAATTAAGTGGAATGTTATTCCACTTAATTTACAAAATATTAAAAATGACAAAATTGTGAATGTAAAAAAACTTTAACAATACATGAAGATACGTGGAAAGACAACGAAAATCTTTTGTATTATTTACAATTATTCATTCAGTACAATCCTTTTGAAAAAGTACTAATATTGACAAGAATGATGAATCTAATGAAAAACCGATTTGTGAACCGTACCGAATGATTCTGATGTAGACACAGTTTAGTTTTAGCTTAATATTTTCTATAATTTTGTGAAATAAAATATCGTTTATTATTATTACTATTATTATTAATTGACTTTTTATGTCCCTTAAAATCTTAATTATAGTAATAATTTACCTCTCTCTTTTTCTGTTTAGCCTCCGAAACTACCGTAAGGTATTACTTCAGAGCATGAATGAGGATGATATGTATGAATGTGAATGAAGTGTAGTCTTGTACAATCTCAGGACGACCACTTCTGGGAAGTGTGGTTAATTGAAACCCAACCACTAAAGAACACCGGTATCCACGTTCTAGTATTCAAATCCGTATAAAATAACTATCTTTTCTAGGATTTGAACCTTAGAACTCTCGGCTTCGAAATCAGCAGATTTGCGATGTCCCGTTAAACACTAGACCAGCCTATTCTTTATTTTAACACTAGACTAGCCTATTTTTTATTCTGGTTTCTACTAAACAATAAAAGGGAACAAAAGGAAAGTTTGTGTCGTTATTGTGTATCATCGATTTACATACAGAGCAATTCAGATTGTACAAGACTATTCTTGTACAATCTCAGGTCGACCACTCCTGAGAAGTGTGGTTAATTGAAACCCAATCACCAAAGAAGACCGGTATTCACGATCTAGTATTCAAATCCGTTATAAAAGTAACTACCTTTACTAGGATTTGAACCTTAGACGGCTTGACTTCGAAATCAGCTGATTTGCGATTTCGCGTTAACCACTAGACCAGCCCGGTGGGCTGATAATAATATACAAGTTCACAGTAAATTGTCGTGTACAATTTTTTAATTTATGTTGTCTTAAAGACAAGGAATCACTAATGTTGCCAAGAAATAATCAAATCCAGTTATCTGTTTTTTTTTTTTTTTCTTTTTTTTTTTTTTTTTAATCAAACATGACAAGATTGAAATATACATAAAACATTTTAATATCAAACATGAAAAGATCTCCGACTTTATTATTTAAATATCTAAATAATTAGGAACAGTAGGTTTTTGTAAGATCATCTACAGACTCTAGTGATACTAAACAAGAATTTAAAATAATAATTTTAGTAATTGCTTACCTCCGAGAGGAAAGAATAGGTTTTCGGGTTTCCTGAAAATTGTTGAATAATGGAGTTGCCAGGTTTGACACTGGTAGCCTCATTTCTGGTAGTGTCTACTTTCCTCATTAGTAGAATTGTTTTTTATGTTTAAATTCATTTTTTTTTAATCAAATAGTTATTGTACAAAATAAATCCATATCCATTAAACAAGAAAATGGTTAAGATTGAAAGTTTTCAAACGCCCATACATCAATTTATAAATTTGCAGCTTTGCATAAAAATGAAAAATGGATATATTTTTTAAAAGTAAAAAAAGTTTTTTTTTTTTTTAAAGTAAAGTATTTTTTTAAAGTAAATTGATACCGATATGAAATATATAAATATAATTTTTTTTATTAAAAGCTGTTAGTAGCAATTATTTTAATTAATTATTTATTCTAAGCTAATTATTTATTCAATTAATTTATCCTAAGTCAGTGCGTAATTAGCTTTCAAACAAATATATTTTTCTTGAACATTTTTGTTGTATTTTAGATTGATTTTTCTAGATTATTATACCGGATTAGTATTTGATCAGTCGGGCGTTCGACTGATCGATGATCAGCGTTCGATGATTATTTTAACAAGGAATAGTCCCGGACTTTGAATTAAAAAGCTAAACAAGATATCTGGAGTCTTCCAAATATTATCCGAATCAATCGACAACTTCCGAAGTATATTTTAGATGGATTTTTTAATTTTGGCGTTAAAAAATAGGCTGTGGACAAATAAAATAAAAAATCTAAACTATTTAAATGAAAAAAGTTTCCATCGTTTTTCAGAAGCATCAGTGTTCGAATTCCTTTCAGGCGTAGTATTTTATTGTATCTCATTATCGGTTCTAACATCGCTTTCCGCCTACGACACAGATAGGAATATATATACACAGAGTGTATCAAAACTGCACGGCAATCTCTCGGAAACGGATTCTATATCTAAAAATAAGAAAAAA
>JAAAKQ030208091.1:0-11704 GCA_010016005.3 Zanna intricata | reverse complement strand
ATGAAATGACTGGCACTAGATAAGGAATCTTGGAGAGCTGCATCAAACCAGTCAAATGACTGAAGACAAAAAAAAAAAATACAACAGGCACAACAACTGACTATTGAGAAGTGGCAGGACCTTTGAATAAACTCAACCAAAAAACTCTGGACCAAAAAACTGATCCCACATATCCCATGGATCAACAGATGCCACGTGAGGTAATTTATACCTCACACAATTTTGACAGGTTATGGGGAATTCTCCAACTACCTATACAGATTTCTTAGAAGGGGATTTTCTTTATGTGAATAGTGCACAGAAGAGGATTCTCCAGAACACACTATTTTCAACTGTGAGATGGACCACGTTTAGGAGAGAGATGAATTTGTAATGGCTAACCCCAGGGAATACAGTGCCGTACATGTTAGAAGGACCCAGTCAATGGAAGAAACAAACAAGCTAATATCATACATCTTAAAAAAGAAAGGAGAAGAGCATAGAACCTGGACAGAAGATTAGAGGGATTTGCTTTGCCATTATGGAAGAAAGTTCACCATAGTTGTGGTGAAAAACAAAACCTAAGGGGTGACGGAAAACCTTCTGCTATGTTGTTGCTTGTTTGTGCTTGCATTGATGTCTGGCAATGATAAAAATTTCCTAATCTGAAAGGCACCCCCCAGGGCTGAGTATTGCTTAATTGCGAGTCCAGCTCTTGGAGATGAGAAGAGGTTTAGTCAATAGGGGGCAGGCAATATAAGTACCTTTCTTAACATCTTTGCAGAGCCTACTATGAGCCCCACACTCCCCCAATAAACTGGTATTCCTTCGTAACTCATTGGAAAAAATAAACGGATCAAATGGTTTAAGTGAAAAAAACTGCGATGCCTTTGACGAGGATATCTGGGGAGACAGTTACAAAATTTTTCCCAAAAATTTGTAACATATTGAGTTGTAGGCTCTTTCCTAAATGTGGTGAGACAAGTCATGAGGAAATAACTGCTACTGGCATTCTACTCATCACCATAGAAGAATTCGTGTTGGCTAATTGTAATATCAAGCATGGTAAGAGCCCTGGCATGGAAGCGTGCCCTGGGAGGTGGTCAAGCTTGTCGTAAACCCCACTTTGTGGGGCATGGTTGATGCATTCAACTATGCCATCACCCAGGAATGGTTCCCAGACTCCTAGAAGACTGCTCATGTGCCCCTCAGGAAGGAGGAGAGACAAGGCAGCAAACCAACATCATTTACAGCCAGTCTGCTTGCTCAGTTACCTGAATAAGCTTTATGAGAGGGTGCTAGTTAACAGACTCAACAAAGAGCTTGAGGCAACAGGTGGCCTTAGTGACCTCCAATTTGGCTTCCGTAAGGGCAGGTCAACTGTATATGCCACAACGTTCAGGAGGCCAGATCAGGCTCAAGGCATATGATTCCAGCATTTTTTTTTTGTAAAAAAAATATTATGTTTAACAGACTACCAAGGGGAACAATATTCCGGACACTAACGAGTCATAGCATCCATACCTAAGGAGGATAATCCAGTGTTAACATTCCAAAAGATCAACAACGGGTATTTCCGTCAAAGAGAGGGAATGGTATGGATCAGGCTGAGTTTTGGAGCTCCACAGGGCTAAGCCTTGGGGCCAACACTGTGCAATATCATGAATGATGAAATCCTATCAGTCGCGCTTCCCGTTGGGGCAGCGGTTACAATGACGACTTGGCACTTGTGGTGATGGCGAAGTCGGAACGGGGGTGAACAGTTGGAACAAGACGACAAACATTATTATTTCACTTTTCATTTCATTTTTCAGGGATCTGTTTTACAGAAGCCCGGGCAGTGTCAAGGTCGCCAACAGGTTCCACAAAGAGTTATTATATGCATATGTGTTCCTGCGCACTACCAACTAAACAACCACCCCTGGCATCCCCTCTCCTGGAACCGCTCACAACGCATTACTTCAGGAAGAGGAAAATACCCACACACACACACACACACACACACACAATCGTACTCCACAAGCAAATCAAAACCAAAAACACAGACACAAGCATTTGGTCACCCTATGCAGACTAACAAAACACATTAAGCAAGATAAGAGGAAGACATGCAAACAAAAGTAAACGCACACCTGCACTCCTCATTACACCAACAAACAGAAAAATACCAACAGCTCACACAACGCAATACAATACCAGAAAGCCAAGGCACACACCCCAACATGGCACACACAATTACCCATAGCAGCCACCTATGATGGGTCCAAGAAAGAGGGACGTCATCAGGCACAGAGCGCAGAGTGTCCACGGCCTCATCACACCAAGGTGACCCCTGCACGCTTGCAGGGACCCCCCAAGGCACTCAGCCATAGACCTATCCAACCCTGCACCCTCAGACATCCCAGATCCTGTACACACTCCTCACAGTCTTCTCCTCAACCTCGATAAATTCAACAACTTTCCTTGATTATGACTAGTTTCTTCATCACTGCCTTCACATACCCAGAATAGTAGCCCAGTACTCCTTATGGTCCAAAAGTGGACCTTACCCTATAACTCTCCTTACGCTATATCCCTGAAATATCTTGGGGTGCGGGTAGATATTAGCGCAATGTTTCTGAGTTTCAGAGACACATAGAAGTGTCAATCAAAGCCAAAAAAAACAGCTGCCGCGATCGATCGGATAATGGTCAACTTAAGGGGTCGTCACACATTAAAGCAGAGAGTCTAGTCTCAGGTGCTGCATTTGAAAATACTGCATAGAGCACCAGTCTGGTCCATCGCACTACAGAGGGGAAGAGCCTGTGTAATTCTTCAAGTATGCTGTGGGTACAGGACCATCTCAGGCAATCCCAACAGCATAATGGCTGCACTTAAGCTCCTGGATCTCCTCATTTGGAAGAGGGAGGATATGTACAAGAGAGTGGAAGGCAGACATGAAGGCATCGCTTGTCTAGAGGTAGCAGGAGAGATGGGATCAGTTGAGAAAAGGCAATTAGACCCATAGACTGATCCTGGACCTCCAGAAATGCCTGAACTGAAAACACAAGGAACTAGTGTACAAGTTGACCCAGTTCCTTATCAACCACTGTTTTAAGGTATACTTACCTTAAAACAGTGCAATTACTGCAGGAAGAACACCACAGAACAAATGGTGTTCATCTATGATCGGTTCCTGCAAAATAGGGAAGCATGCAGGAGAAAATTCACCATGCTTACCCCAGAGAACATCATCTCGACTATGCTTGACCGAATGATCATAGCATACGGTGTCTACAATGTTGGTTAATATCATCCACACTAAGTAGATAGTAGATGTTCAGATGTCTAGGGGAATAACTACCCCTGAGGCACCCTTGAAGTAGGTTCCCGGCCTCATGAGATTGAAGTAAAGAAAAAGTAAGTAAAAATGCAGGATCCTGGCAAGTTCAAGGCATGGGGCCAAAAGTGGAGACGCAGATAGAGGACGGGGTGCTGTGTGGGAATATGAGATGCTGTGATAATACCTTAAGGTGGGCCCTGCAACCCATGTTTTTTTAAGACCACAACAGAGAGTCCCACACTGCTATGGGGCCTATAAAAGGTTTCCCTCCTCCCAAAAAAAAGATAACTAATGCTGCACCATACTTGAACTGCCATCATGAGTTGATTTTAATCATTTTAATCACTACATATACTTCCCTTTCTAGCAGAGATCAATGTACTCACAGATCATACTGTAAATTATGTCTGAATGTTAAAGTTACAAAACATCTTTAGAATATGAACTTTTTATATAATAAAAATACTTTTTTTTGGAAGAAGATACAATAGACTTGAGCAAGTGATCTAGTAGTGTTTTGTGCTTGGAGTATACTTCACTGTAGATGTGAAACGGCAAAGAAAAACTCAAAAGGGCTGGAGATACTTAAAATGTGGGCATAGAGGAAATTGGAGACAAAAATGAAAAGTGGTGATATAGTGAGAAGAGTGAATGAAAATATTTTAGATTTTAAGAGTATTCTTTTAAAAATCCTACTTCAGCTTATGGAAAAATAGAAATTAGTATTAAAGTTAATTTTTTAACATATTACAGTGTGTATATAATTTCAGTACAGAAGAAAAGGGATCATGAAAGAAAAAGGATTATGATTATGAAGAGGAAAAAGGATTATGAAGGAAAGAAAAATTTCCACCAAAACTGTGGGCAACCTAGTAATAAGTTAGTAAGTAGAGTAAAGTTTGATGAGTATAGTATACATTTTGTGAGCCAGCCTCCGTGGCCAAGTGGTAGCGTCTCGCCTTTCATCTGGAGGTCCCGGGTTCGAATCCCGGTCAGGCATGGCATTTTTCACACACGCTACAATTCAATCATCTCATCCTCTGAAGATATACCTTAACGGTGGTTCCGGATGTAAAAAAAAAAATAATAAAAAATAAAAGTATTCATTTTGTGGGTTTCAATTAACCACATTTCTTAGGCATGGTCGACCTGAAATTGTACAAGACTACACTTCATTCACATTCATACATATCATCCTCTGAAGTAATACCTTACGATAGATCCGGAGGCTAAACAGTAATAAAAGAGATGTATTCACTTTATCTAATCATGGAGTGTAATACAAACCTATTTGTATGAACAGGTATCTCACAGAGTACCATCAAGAAACAACTTATTCTTCACTACAGGAAAAAAAGCAGTAGCTTCTCAACAGTTATACTGGAAATTTTATTTTGCTCACAATATTTTTTTTATTCTCTTGACAGTTGAAGTTTTGAAACTATACACACATTATACTAATATTTTTATAACTGGTTCAGTGCATAAAATTGTCCTGTCTTTAATAAAAACCAAGGTAACAATTTCTTTTCTAATAGTTACGATAGTGAAACCAACTTTTAGAAGATTTAAAAAAGTATTAGATGACATAAAACACTAGTTCAATGTACTTAAACAACAAAGTTTTTAAATGTAATCTCTTAATGAAACTCTGAAACATTAAAATTAAACTACCAAGAAGCAGCTTAAAAAAAATATGTAATTTTATGCGTAATTTACTATAAATCATAACTATCAAGAATAATGGAGAAAAAAAACACTTAACTTAGTATTAAACTCTTTTTAACATCTAACAAAGAAAAGTACCAAGTGGAACATCTTTTAAACTTTTTTCTAGTGAAGAACTCCCTTTAAATCTATCTTTAACAAAGGAAGTAATATTGACATTTAGATATAAAAAGCAATTAAATCTTGTACATTTTCTTATATGTTAAACAACTTCAAAATAAATGAAAGTTTCCTTTTCCCCTCCATTTTGTTTCCTATTTTAAGATAGGAAGTTCTTCTACAATATGAGAGTTGTCTGGAATCTTTTGAGCCTCAACATTAAGATGGCAGCACTCAACAAAAGTTAGGGAATATATTCGCACATTCATGAAAAGGTACTCACTAAAATTTCAGACATCTTGGACACTCAGTCGTTGTTTGTTAAGCATTTGAATAAGTCATTGCAAGTGTTTTTGTGAAAATGGAAAAAAATTGAAGATCGTGCTGTGATTAAATATTTGCATTTGAAAGGCAACACACCTACACAAATTAAAACCGAGTCATATAATGTTTACAGGGACTCTGCCCCATCATTACCACCATGAAAAGATGGGCAGCTGAATTTAAACATGGTCATTCCAGCTTGGTTGATGATGAGCGTTCAGGACATCTAAAAATAGCAACCACTACCAATATCATAGAAAAAGATTACCAAATGGTACTGGATGACCGACAAATTAAGGTTAGAGAGACAGCAGAGGATATGGGCTCCTATCAAAAGAACATGTTTGTCATATATTATCTGAAGAATTGGATATGCATAAGGTATACACGAATCGGGTGCCATGTTTGCTCACTTTGGACCAAAAACGTATTTAAATGAACATTACCAAGGCCCTGCTGGAACAGTTTAAGCAAAACAATTCAGATTTGTTACATCGATTCTTAACTTTAAATGAAACATCTATCCACCAACACACTCCTGAGACAAAATAACAATCAAAACAGTGGACTGCAAAGGGTGAACCTGCTCTGAAAAAGGCGAAGATTATTCCATCAGCCAGGAAGGTGATGGTGACTGTTTTTTGGGATAGTAAAGGAATTTTGCTAACGGATTATCTTCAAAAAGGTAACAATAATGGGGGACAGTATTATGCATCATTACTTGACTAGCTGATGACAGAACTTGCAAAAAAAAGACCACATTTGAAGAAGAAGAAAGTCCATCAGGACAATGCGCCTGCTCACACTTTGGCGGTACCTGTGAATAAGTGCACTTTGAATTTCTTGACCACTCATCGTATTCACCAGATCTGACCCAAGGTGACTTTTCCTTGTTTCCCAATCTTAAAGTTCATTTGGAGGAAAGAGATTTTCATCGGAGAAGGAGGTCATCACATAAACACCTATTTTGTGGAGAAAGATGTTAGCTCCTATTAGGAAGGGTTAAAGAGGTTAGAGCATTGCCGGAAAAAGTGTATCGACTTGAAAGGAGACTTTGCTGCAAAATAAAACTATATTTGACAGAAAAAATATGTCTTTCTATGTTAGGCTCAAAGTATTTCAGATAACCCATATTTTATATTTAGTATATAATGATTAGACTTTTTTTTAACAGAATAATACCTTTCATTGTGTATTATTCCAAGTTCATTTCAGACAACCCATATTTCATATTTAATATATAATGATTAGACTTTTTTTTTTAACAGAATAATACCTTTCATTGTGTATTATTCCAAGTTTTTCCAATCCTAAGCCATTAACTTGGGCATCTCTACCAACAGCTAACAAAATTGTATGATAATAATCCTCCTTTACATCTTCAGATTGATCAATATTAATTATTTTGACCTGTAAAATAAAATATTTAAAAAAATAATTAATCTAATTAAAAGATAATAATCTAAATAATAAATTAAGCCCATCTATATCTATTAAACATACAAGGCAAATACATTTAAACACAAAAAAAATATCAGAAAATTAAAAGCAGCATAAATTTTAACAGTTCAGTGCATTAGTTAATTAAGGAACAGTTATAAGGAATTAGGGAAATAAGAAATCAATTAGCCATTCATTAGAACTCCTTATCTCCTTTGGTTTTAAAATCAGCCCCTGTTTAGTGAAAACTAGAATGTTTACATTATACATTCAGAACTAGTGTGGACGTGTGCAGTTAGCTCTCTAATTGTTAAATAAACTAATGGGCAGTATGATTATTTTGTTGTGTCAGAAGTTTGTGGAATTTAACTTAAGAATTTTATTTTTTTTATATATCTCTTGTCAGATGATACTCCTCTTCTTCTTTAAAGAAAAGGGAAGAATGAGTTTTTGCATTATTTGTACTAAGTTGTTTGTATGAAATGAAAAAATTAAATTATAAGCAATACATATGTCACAATTTCACATTGCTAGTGTTTGACTTAATGAAACAAAACCAATGCATCAAAAGACAAAATTTCATATGCACAGAGTATTCAACTTATCATTTAATTTACATCTTAGAATATATGATATCCCCCTCATGGATTATCAAACCACTGCTGGCATCAGTTATTGAAAAATTTTTACAAACTATGTTACTCTACTTTAAATAAGACATTATTAAAAGCCAAAATTCAGTCAAAAAGTCATCACCAATGAAACTTTGCACACCATGAAAAATTAATGTTACATCTTATTATGAAGAAGCAAGAAATTAGATATTTACATTAAACTCAGAGAAAGCCAATTTGAAAATTAAAATATCAATAATTAAAAATAAATTAATGACATAGCTTTTTAAATGATTATTACCATACTACAGTACAATGAATAAATTAAGGTATCAATCCGTCGTAACTTTCCCTGACATAATATAGAGTAACTAAAAAATTATTTTAACACACATACCTTTAATCTTCTTGACTGATCATGACCTGCCTCTTCTTCTGACACCAATGTTATTTCAGAAGGTACATATCCTTTAATAAACTTAACGCCATGAGACTCTAAATGTGAACCGATCATGTTAGCGATTTGTTGATCAAAGCCACGTAGTAAGATGGATCTAACCTGTGTACAAGTATAACAGATATTGAAACATTACCGCATTAACATTCAAATGACAACATACTGATAATAACATATGAATAGCAGTAATTGTATAACATACAAATGCTTTAACAACTAGGTATAATAGTGACTCGGATAAAAATGTTCAGTCTTTAGCTGTATAATAATAAAACCTAATTTATACTTGATCAATGACTGACTGGCTTCTGGACACCATATGAGCTCAATATAATGGGCCTAAATTCAAGTAGTGATCTCAATAGTGAAAAACAGAGCCAGAGAGCATTAGTATTATTATTTCGGGTTCTTTTGATAAGACCTAACATGACATTAAGTTTCGTAATAATGATTGTTACAAGGCTAGTACTCGATGTGATATCAAAAGTAATCCTCAAGTTGCTGATTTCAGAGAAGCAAATAAAATCAGATTGCACATACTATAATTAAACTCCAGTATGATAAAATATTATTCTAGTATTTTTCTTTGTAGAAAATGAAATGACTGAACACTTTGAAGTACTGAAATGTACTTACTCTTCATCAACCAAACTGTTAAATTATGTAAAGACAGCTTGCAATAGTAACTGCAAACATATATTAGTATATCAAAGTAAGATACTGCAATTGTTTTATCATTTATAAATAAAAGAAAAAACGAAGGGCTTAAACTGTTGCCTGTTTACTAATTTGAAAAAGTTATTAGATAACTGGAAAAACCAAAAGACTGAAATTTACCAGATGTATTTGATAATCAACTGTGTTGAATGCCTTACTGAAATCCGCTTTAATAGCATATGTGTGAAAATTGCTTTTTTTTTTTAATGTATATATTCAAAATGTATATGGGAAAAATGTAAATGTAGATGGGAAAAACTGTGTAGGCAGGCAACAGTTGGAATATGTAAAACAAATTGTTGGGGATGTACGATGTAGGCAGTATACCGAAATGAATTGACTGGCACTAGATAGGGAATCTTGGAGAGCTGCATCAAACCAGTCAAATGACTGAAGATAAAAAAAAATATATATATATAATGGGTATAATTTTTAAAATGTATATATTCAGCAAAATTTATGAGATTTTATATTACTGAACACCGAGGAAAAACTGCGATATTATATACAGATTTTAGACTTAACAAAGAAGATATTTCTTTATATAATAACTGTTCAAAGATTCTCACTGCCACAGTGGTCTTAGTTCTACCTTGGAGCTAAACGCAATTAGTATACAGTTTTTGACAACTGTAATATATCTTTTGATGTAATAGTATTTTTTAAATCTTCCATCTATCAGGAAATCTGTTTGCGTTAAGAGACAAATTAAATATAAATTCCAGCAACTACGTAAGAAAATGGGAGAATATATATAAATATAATGTTATCTTTTTGAGGTTTTATAAGTCATAGGTATAACATACAATTATAATTAACAAAATGCAAGTTAAAAAATTGTACTTCATTACAATCACTGTTTTAAATTATAATCTAAACAAAAATGTTTTTATTTTTCATACTATTTTTCAGAAAAATTGAATTTGAAAGAAAAAATATAACTTCAATTTTATCTTTTAAGAAAAACCATTATCAATTTATTTTTAAAAAAAGAAAAGAAGAAAATCAGGGTTGTACATAAAACAAGCATGCCATAAACAAACAGCTGCCTTTCACTAAACCTATCTATATATATATATATACACGAGGAGGATGGTTCAGAAAGTAACATCCTGGCTACAAATAAAATACCTGCATAGATAAAAATATTTAATTATACATAACTTAAAACTACAGCTTTTAACTATTTCTCAACATAGTTGCCATTTCAACTCAAGCATCTATCATAGCATTTCACTAATTTACAAATACCTTCTTCATAAAATTCAGTCACCTGGGTACCCAACCAACCTTTTACAGCATTTTGAAGTTCTTCGTCATCATTGAAGTGTTGAGATGCAAGCCATTTCTTCAAGTGAGTGAAGATATGAAAATCAATTGGTTGCAAGTTCAGGCTGTAAGGGGGATGATAAAAAATGTCCTGTTGGAACTGATTCAGAAGTTCTTGAGTTTTTCATTAAATTCTTGTGAAGGACAAGCATTCTCATGCAAAAAACCACACCTGATGACAGCATACTGCAACATTTGTTCTGAATGGCTCACCTAAGTTTCTTCAAAGTTTCACAGTAGACTACTAAAGTAATCTTCATACTTGGACCACATTCCATAAATTTAACTACAACAACTCTCTTGGTATCCCAAGAACCACAGCCATCAACCCTCCTCACTGAGAAAGTTTGGCAGGTTCTCTTTGGCTTGCATGGAGAACTTGTGTGGACCCAAGCCATCAACTGTTGTTTCATTTCAGTATTCATGTGGCCATCCAAGTTTCATACCCAGGCAAAATTCTCTTCAAAAAACTTTCTTTCCAAATCATAGCATGAAAAGAAGTCTAAGACAGAACCCATTCATTTGGTTCAATGGATCTCTAAGAACATTTTTCAAACCCGACAAGGACCAAATGTTCGATAGCCTAATTTATCGGTGACATCTCAAATAAAACCATATGAGAAAATTGCGAGAATAGTTCAGAAAGTTCAGAGATGGTGAATTTTTAATCTTCATGCACTTTTTGTCAATTTCAATGACCAAGAATGTTTGTCCTTCCATGTTTTAAAAATCAGACCTATTGACTCATAATACCACACAACCACACCATTACTCATAATGTTTGCACTACACAACTGATAATTGATGTCTATTGCAAACATATTTTTTGCCCAAAGAAATCTTATGTATCTATTAAAGTATGCGACTCATACTGACACAGCTGGAAGTACACTGATTCAGAGAGTATGCCAATGTATTAATGGTGGTGCCACTAACACTACTGCTAACGCTATGCTACAATGGAGGTTATTTTCCAAACCATCCTTGTATGTATATATATATATATAGACCCATATCACCTCTGTACTAATAATTCAAATGTGTATGATTCAACATAATCCACCCAAGTATGGAAAATAAAATGAAATGATATTCATCTTATTTTTTCATATGATTTCTACAAAAATACTTTCGCGGTAACCCGCATCTTCAGTTGTATATATTTTTTTGCAAAATACTTTGTATAAAATTACATACTAAACAAATAAATTAAAATTAAAAGTTAAAAATCTTAAAATTATTAAAATTAAATATAACTATATGACATCAATTAAAAATAAAATAAGAACTTACTATATATATATATATATATATGTATATATAGTATATATATATATATATATTTGGCCAGCTAATACTATAATACATATTGTTAAATAAAATAATATCTGTAAAAGTGCTATCCATCCATTGCAGTTTTTATAAGTGTGTCCTCAAATTCTGTCTGTAACTTGATCAAGTTGAATCCCTATATATACAGAGTGATTCAGGAGGATAGGACAATACTTTGAAAACTCATTCTAGAGGCTAAAAATAAGAAAAAAGTTCACATAAACATAAGTCTGAAAACACTTCGTTAGCGAGTTATACAGGGTGAAAGATTTTGCCCAAGTTTCAATTCCTCTGGGTAAATTAAGGCTTTCTGAAATTCTGGGAAGGTCAATTAAGGGGCAAATTCAATTGTTCCTTATGGTT
>JAAAKQ030208080.1:0-11705 GCA_010016005.3 Zanna intricata | reverse complement strand
CCTTTCCTAAAACCTAGTAAGTGTAATGCGTCTTAAATTCGATGATATTTTTTTTTCTCCAAAAAACGTTTTGAAAACAAGGGTGCGTCTTAAATTCGAGGAAGTCTTAAATTCGAAGTAACACGGTATATGTAAAATGAAATAAAACCACTAAAAAAATAATCAAGTTTACCTACAATTTTAAACGTAATAGGAATTACAATAATGATACTATAAAAAATGAATTAACCAAAAAAAAAAAAAAAACAAGAAAAGAAGGATTTAAAAACTTGTTAACCATCAAGTTTAAAATGACTCAAACTAGTAAGCGTTAGCAAGGTAAAACCTCCAATATACTTACAATATGGATTCATATTTGAATATAAGACATGTAATGAGAAGTTCAGTGATCCTAAAATAAATTTACGGTTTATCACTGCAGTACAATGTAGTATAGTTTTATCAACTACAGTACAATGTCGTATTAAATTGGCAACGCTCGAATGAATCCGAGTAAAAATTTTGTTGAATGATCTTATTCAGGATGAATCACGTCTCTCTTAAACTTTTTTCGTGTAGAACTCGGTGGCAAATTCATGTTGAATTCACTCATTAAAAGTAAAAAAAGCCGTTTCACTTTAAGTACCCATATAGAATTCATAATATTAAATTTAATGCTTTTGAAAGTAGTACGCGTAAACAATACTAAAAATAATGTACATTATATGTTTTAGAGGCGAGGGTTGAGTTTTTGAAAGTTCGGCAGAATAAATTTTTCACTAAACTTTACAAAACAAAAGATATGATCTCCCAATCCTGAAGTGTCTACTCTACCTTTTGACGAGAGTAGCACCAAATTTTATTCTCTCGATGCTTGTTTTGTACTGTGAGGAACGAACGACAGAACAAAATTTCAATTTTTTTGTGTGGATTTTCTGTTACCGAAATGTAAAGCGTTTTATGAGGCAACACGGATAGACAAGCATGCGCGAGTACGCGCGATAGGAATGCTTTACCAAAACGTTTTTAAAATTTTCTAGTTGTGAGACATCTTGAACGCAAATGCGCAAAAATCTCGGAATAATTTTTTTTGACAGAATAATACAATACTTTTCGTGATAATTGCGGGGAAAAGAGTAAGAATGTATATATATATATATGTAATTTTTTTTTACACGTATATTAAATTTTAATTCAGTGAGATCGTAACGCAATGTGATTTGGAAAAATATACTCCTAATCCAAAATCTTCGTACCTGCTTTAATAATATTAAGCACTCTATACCGGAGTTTTTTTAAAAAAATAATTAGCAGTAAATTAAATTTTCGTTTTGTTTTTCACCGAGCCGAACTTACTGTTCCACATCAGTATGTAAAATCCGCTGAAGTTTTGCTAAAATTATTTTTTAACAATGATACCATTCTGTTCTGTACAGGTGTTAGTTATAAATTGAACGTCAGTACTGAAATAAACCATACTGATCGGTTCCTCTTTTATGTACATGAGAAATATAGAAGAGATTCTGGGAAAAAATATGGTAAAAATAGTAAATTAATGTACCTTGTTTTTTCCTTATATAATACATCATGTAATTATTTTTTCTTCTTAGTAGATTGTTTCTGTTATAGGAGATAATGCTTTTTAAATTATTGTTATTGAATTTTCTGTTAAATATTAGTTATTTGTTAATGTTTGTGACAAATTTATCAAATCAATTAATATTTATAAAGTACAATTATTCACCGTTGTGTTTTAGTTTGTATAATCTGTATGTACACGCACACACACACACACACACACACAGACGATGGTGGAGAGAGGAGAGAGAGAGAGAGGGAGGGGGGGTGAGAGAGATTTTTGGAGCGGGTAAAGAAATTTAAATTAATTTCATAGTTGTAGAACTGTGAGTTAATATAAAGTTTGTTTTGAAGTGGTTGATGTACTCGGTTATTAAAGAGCAGTACATAATCAAAATACTTTTGATATGATATTCATATGATGTTTGTTATGCGAGTAAGTTGCGTTTATAATTTAACATTACATGGAATATGCTTTACTTCCTTTCTGTATTCCTTCATCTATAAAGTTCCTTTTGAAATAAATTAATTTCCCTTATTTCAAACACTAGATTGGTGAAGATTGTATCATAATATATTTCTGACAGAGACAGATAGACAGACAGAGACGGAAAGAGAGGAGGGAGGGTGGGATTGAGATGGTGGGGGGAGACGGAAGAGAGAGAAAGTGCGTGTGTGTGTGTGTGTCATAAGTAAAATGATTAATATATATTACGCAAATCAAAAAAAAGGGGACTTGCCCAACTAGATGTTACAACAGTCCTAAATCAAAAATTTCAATTTTCTACAGCTATCCGTTTTTGAGTTATGCGAAGTACGTACCTACAAACGTCACGCCGACAGTAGTCTAAATGAATTGCAGGGATAGTCGAAATTGATATTTCTCTTTAAATCTTAAAACCGAAATTTTTCCCGATTACAATATTTTCTTGAATTAAATCAAAAAAGAGACAAAGAATACGCATAAATTACGAACATTGCTAACGAAAGTGGTCTGTAGCTTTACAAAATGTATTTTATTTTAATTTTTTCTATTAATATCCTTAAATCTTTTCTTGAAAATACTTAGAACATGATATAATAACGTATACTTCTATTACTGTAATACAATTCTGTTGCAGTCGACCAGTAAGCACTTGCATAAAAAAAAAAATTTTCGGGCTTTTTATTTAAATGTATTTCTTACCTGTGTAGGAAACAACAGGATCATCCATTAAAATGTCAACAAATCAATCCGTTTGGTGTCAAAGAAAATACATACACGGGGATGTATAGAGTCTAGAATTTTCTCCTTTTTCAAGCCGGTTAAAAAATAAAATTCTTTAATGAACAATATTGAATATTTCGTAGCGCGTATATATTAAATATAACAATTTTACTTCATAGTACAAGAAAGAATCGTAATCGCGAAAATTTTGGTTTTCAGATTTCAACGGAAATATTCGATTTGACCATTCCTGCAATTCATTTTGACTAGTTTCGGCGTGACGTCTCTACGTACGTATGTACCTCGCATAACTCATAAACGATTAGCCGTAGAATGTTGAAATTTTGGATACATTTAGTGTACAACAATTAGTTGTACACCTTCCCTTTTGATTGCAATCGACTGAATCAAAAGTGAATCCAAAGTACAAAAAAGTGTGGATTTTGTACTCTTTCTTATCTGCAGTAATAAGCTGTTATCGAGTGCTTTCAACCATATATTATAGGTGGTGCTTATTTTTATTGGTTCCAGAGATATAACCAAATATAATTTTAATTAATGAAATACTTGAATCTTACAAGGGAAGGCACATCGGTTCGAATCAGACTTTATCTTCTTATTCTTTTTTTATTTTTTATTTTTTTTTTAACTTTTTGAATTTAAATATATCGGTTTATTAATAATTATTAACCTCTGACTGTAAAAAAAAATATACGATAAATAATAATTTAATAACAATAAAATATATATATATATTACGTACATGAAAAATATCAGAATTTATTAATAAAATAATATTTTTCGTACTTTTAATTAAAAAAAATAATAAACTGTGTATGTAATTTAATAGGCGTACAAGGAAGTCATGTGTCGATATAAAATTTTTTCATTTGATTTTGGATGATTTAATACGTATAATTACCGTCCCTGCATATTGTAAAAAAAAACCTTCTCTCGATGTATGAGTATAGTGAAAAGAAAATAATGTAATATTAATCGATTTTGTATTCGTTACGAAGAGGTATACAGGTGTAGATCTGTTACAGTTGTTCTTTGTAGGTGTTAAATCCGTTAATTTTGCTCTAAATTAGATGTAAACTCGTATATTACGTCACACCCGCTTAACTAGCATCTGCTTCTCACACCTACTTGTCGATGTTTATTTCTCCTCGTTTGCTTGTCTCCTCGGTTGATAATACTAGGATTAATTACCGGCGTAATTAATCAGACCGTCGTTCGATTTTATAATATTAGCGAATATTAGTTTGTACTTAATACGACTATATTCTCATCTATCCAGGACGCGCGATAATAATCATTATTATGCAATAACGGTTTACGATTATAATGCATATTGCTTTTAGTTAACGCTTTGTTCCGTTTGATAACATTGTAACACAAACGTAAATGCGGGCGCGTACAGACACATCGAGAGCGTACATATAACTATAATTTATATGTTCATTGAATAGTTACTCATCAACTGATCCCGGTACGGTGTGTATTAGTAAGGAGCACAAAGATAATACATTTACATATACATAATATAGTACACTACACAGTTCTCCTTCATTCTCATATCTTATATTTACACAATAAAAGTTTGTCACAATCTAAATTATCGGGTAAAAGTTATCAAATAAAATAAAAAAGAATTGGTGAAAAAATGATAACGGGGAAAAAATTCCAGTAAATTGATGTAACTTTTAATAGTATTAACCACACTTCTCAGGAGCGGTCGACCTGAGATTGTACAAGATCATATACACGCCATTCACATTCATATATACCATTCTTTGAATAGTTCCGGAGGTTAAACAGAAAAAGAGAGAGACTGAACTTTGAATAGTATATAAAAAAATATCGACTGAAAAAGATCGCTGAAGTTAATGTCGTGGTAAAACGATAAGTAAATGGTTATGAAGAATAGCATCGGACCGATTGATCGATTCGCGACTGAAAATATAATTTTTTTTTTTTTGACATTAAATTTGAACACCGATTATGTTTTCTTGTTTCCGTTTTTAACCCTTCCAAAAAATTACCTTCCTTCATAATTCCTAATCGTTTTTTGGAAACGCTTATATATACGGGGCTATCGGGTTGTTAGATTATAAAGGAGAGTAGTTCTATTCAACAAAGATTTTATTTTTATTCTTTTTCTTTTAAGAAAAAAAGAGATCAGTGAAACGTATCAAAAAATATACGAACAAATACTTTTCAAAAATAATTTAAGGATTGGAGAATACGCGTGTCGAATCTCCTCGTGATTACTTTGAAGGGATACAAATATTAAAATATATGTAAACCCTTTTTGATAGAAATTGAAATTATGATTATTTTTTTATGGCATCTTGTGTATGTAAATAAAAAAAAAATTATACGGTTCTATATACATTTTTTGATCAATCAAAAAATTATTTTTATTTCGTTGTACATAATAAGCACATTCAAAGAGAAATAAACTTTTGGGTGGTGAGGGGGGGGGGTAAAAATTATTAAACAATTCCCGCTTCCCTATTAGAAGTCCTCTTAGATTTATTCGAATTAATATTTATTAATTTTTCTTTCCGATTTAAAAATACCTTTCATACCTATTATACCTTTTAGACGATAAGCCTATAGTTAAAAAAAAAAAAAAAAAAAAAAAAAAAAACTAAATAAATGAAATCGTAATAGATCATTTTAATGTTCTAATATGTATGTATTGTCCCTCGGTATGCAAGTGAGAAAAAAGTACTGGCCAATTTATATATTATGTATTTTAAATTTGCTTCTCGTTTTAAGTAAACTTTGCACGAGTATAGTTACCAAATTAATTCGTTTCTCCATGCGGAAATCATATTCAAACGCAGCTATAGAGCTGCATTTGAATATAATTAATGAAATATGACTATTGAAAACCGGATTTATTTGTTCTTGTTCTAATTGACGGTTTAACAGTCGATAAATATGTTATTGAATTAAACAATAAGTAGATGAATTCTGTTAAAATACACAAAAAAAAGAAAGATTCAATTAAACAACAATTTCAGTAGTGAAAATTATAAATTATTAATTTTAACAATGGAAAATTCCATTGTTTCAAAACAACCGACGGGAGCGTTTCAAAACAATGTCTCTTATAACGTTTATTTTAGAAGTAAAACAAAGACGTATCGGTTATTATGTTAAATAAGCGTCATTTTTAAAACGTTTAACGAATCGATCTAAAGAAAACAGAATGAATAAAGTCAGTCAAATATTAATATCTTGATTTACGCTCCTTCAGTTATCTGAAGAATGTGCACTCATTCTGCACGTTCCTATTTGTCGATGATGAAATGGGCGAGTGGTAGTAAGCCAGATTATCGAATACGATGAAATAATGATCGTTTGTACTACAGAAAATTAGACTTAGTATAAATAATTAAATTTTGTACATCATATTTTTCTTTTTGTTAAAAAATAACTAAATTTTTTTGTTTAATTTTTACTCACAATTAGAATTCATTACGCACTAAATAGAGAAAATTCTTCTTCTTTTTTTTTTCTTTTTTTTTTTTTAAACGTTAAAAATAGTTGTAACAGATGTAATGGATGTTTGAACGTGTAAAAATTTGGAAAATGGTATCCGTATAAAAATATAATTAAAAATATATATTCCTTCTTTGGTTCAGAAACGTTGCTGTTTATGTACGTGTTATGATGTATTCATATTTATTCAGTTAATACACGTATTCTTCCCCCTCCGTCATCTGTACGCGATATTACAAATTTTTTTCTTTGTTCGTGACTGATAAATAATAGAATTTTTGTGTATTAATTGTAGCTTTTATGAATCTTTATTTACATAAAACAAAAGCAATAAAACATTAAAATTTGGCCGGAAATTTTTCCATTGTTAAAATTAATAATTTTAAAGTTTTCATTTGTTTTGTTTCAATTGTTGTTTAATTGAATCTTTCTTTTTTTTTGTGCATTTTAACAGAATTCATTTACTTATCGTTTAATTCAATAACATATTTATCGACTGTTAAATTATGTTTCCGATTTTACTTGTTTTATTTATTTTTTCTATTTTAATATTTATTTTTTGCCGGTTTGCCGATAAATATAATTTATGTTTACGTATGCAATATTTTAGTTACTAAATAATTTTTTGTAATTTGTAATTTTTTTTAATGGAATTATAAAAGAAAAATAAATAATTTCAACAATTGATACGATTTTAAAACCGGGCGAAATAGAAATAATCGCAACCAGCATTGCTATATCGCTGCCTAAAAAGTACGAAGCGCAAATAAGACCTAGATCGGATATGGCGATGAGTTACGGGATTACAGTTGTGAATTTACCGGGCACGCTCGATGCCGATTATCGCGGAGAAATTAAAGTGGGTCTTATTAATTTGGGCGATAAAGATTTTACAGTCCAGAGGGGGATGAGAATCGTACAAATGGTAATATCGAAATATAAACGCGTATCGTGTACGGAAAGCAAAACATTAAATGAAACTGAACGTGAAGGTTTTTGGTTCGATTGGGTAGAATGCCGCCAGTGCGTGTCCGGATGCGACCGGGTCGATTCATTTTTTTTTTTTTGCCGCTGTATAATCAAGAACAATTCAACAAAGAATAGCATTTTAGTTTTTTTTTTTTTGTATACACGCAAAAGATCGGGGATTCCCCATGTCGATATCCAGGATCAGACCATTGTAAAAGATAGGGAAATCCGCACCGTATTTAAATATGTTAATAAGCGAGAAAGTGATGCTCGAAAGAGTACGAAATATGTGAATTTTGCCTGTAAAAGACTGCTTGTATACCTAATTTATTTTATTCGCAGATGATAAACTCTCTTAAAACGTAAAACTCTCTCGTAAAACTTTAAATTCAAAATAATACAATAAATATCATTAAAGAAATCATAAGAGAGGAAATGATGCTAGCAAAAGATTGTGAAATATGTTAATTTTGCCTGTAAAAGGCTGCAAAACATGTGCTCTTTCAATAGAATAAAATGGGCGTGGCCTAAATTACGTGTTACTCTCTGAATGGCTGTTCTTTAATGTATAGTTTAAATGCTCCTTTCTGATTGGCTGCTGCGCTAGAAAAAGTATTTTATATCTACTTGGAAGATGTTATAGAGAGGGTGTAAAAGTAATACTAATGACGGGAAAGGAAACAGGAGTTATCAGTTATCGGTTTATCGGGAATAAGATAATAATAGAGACCGATGCAGTGGAAGGGACCTGTTTCAGGGCGGCAGGTAAACAAACGTATGGTAACGTGAGTTCCATGTTCTTATACTGAAAACATTTAAAAATAATTAAACATTATTGGGATCGCCGGTTATAATAAACCTTAGCTCAGGCTCCATGCTTTTCCGTTTTCCTTTACTTTTAATCTCATGGAGTCTTTTCTTACGAACGGCTATTGTTTAATATAGACTGCTATTTTTGCGGGCTTATCTACGTTTTATAGATTGATTTAATTTTATAATTGAATAACTTTAAGGGTAATTAAATTCTTATAGTCGTATTTAATTTGGCGTCGTCTTCTAACGTCAAAATTTAAAAAGGTTACGGAGGTTATCTTTCATAATATTGTGACTTCTGGCCTATATTAAAAAGAATCCCGAGAAATTTGTGTCGCGAGTAATATTTTTATATTTTCATTATAGAAGAATTCTAAAGTTTTCTTTTAAGATTTCTTTATCTCTTACGATAAATAACAGCGGGAAAATATTACTACTCTGTAAAATAGTGACACTCCATCCCCGGGGATTTATTTCTTGGTATTCTACCGTCTCCTGTGAGTTCATACTAAAATACATCTTGTAAACCTTGTCCGAGTACGTATTATTAGTTTCTGTTTGGTTTACTATTTCAGGAAAGATGTTAAGTGTGATCCTAAAACGAGGTATTGTTGCTTATATTTTAGAAGGATTAATTCTTTTTAGTCGGAAGGTATCCGTGGAGCGCTATAGTTTCGATACGGTTGTAGAAAATTTTACTGTTATTTCTTTTATTTTATAGAAAACATAATTTAAATTACTTTTAAAAAATTCAGAATTTTTCTATGCCGGGCTATTAAAAATAATAAAAATTAATTTTTGAAATCGCCAAGTAAACCGATAAAAATAATTATGTAGAAATAATTAAAAAATTAAATTAAATTTAGCGCTTAACGATCGACATTTAAAGCTTTAGACAAAACACATAACAAGTTATTCATAATAATGAAAAATTCAAAATACGTAACAGTTTTAAGGTCGATATAAAAATAATTTAAAAATAGGAAAGAAATATTTCAAAATATTTTAACTGAATGTACCGCTATGTGGCAACGAATAATGGGAAATAGGAAGACTATGAAAATTTAAAGATTTAAGTACGGTTCACGGAGTACTAAATTAAAGAGCTTTTATGTCAAATTGAAAAAAAAAAGAATTTTCTTGTTGAATTTTATAAAAGAAGAAAAGTTATCCTTTATACACAGTCCGTCCCACAGGAATGGTGACTTATTTTATATTCGCGTAACTACTAATGAGATCTGTGAACGAATGCGTGAATTAACTAGCGTGGATTCCGATTACCTTCCGTTTTAAATTTAGCAGGTTGACAGTATTACTGTTGTAATAATCAAAACGTTAACAGTATGTTTTGAACTTCGGTCGTGAAAGGAGCAATGCAGCGACGTGCAAACATTAAGTTTTGTTTTAAACTGATAAAAGTGCCACATGCACTTTTAAAATAATACAGGCTGTTTATGGTAGTGAAGCGATGCGTAGTAAAAACGTTTTCAAGTGGAATGCAAGGTTTAGTGATTTTTTTTTTTTTTTTTTTTTGAGAGAGTATTAAAGATAATCCACGTTCAGGAGCATCATCGACGGTTCGTGTAGACGAAAATATTCAAAACATTCTTCCAAATGATCGTTGCGCATCTACCAGGTTAATTTAGGAGATCACTGGAATTCCTAAAACAACTGTGCACCGCATTAAAACTGAAAATTTGAGCAAAAAGAAGATCTGTTGTCGCTTTATACCCCATTCACTCGCTGACGATTAAAAAGACTGCAGAGTGGAACACTGCAGAGACATGAAAAGATTCGGCCGCTTAAAACCCAGATTCCATATCTTTTGAATCGTAACAGATGATGAAACATGGTATTTTCAGTACGAGCCGCTTACAAAGCGCCAAAGTTCAGAATGGAAAGGTCCAGAATCTCCGGGACTGAAAAAAGTGCATGTGCAGAAAAGCCGTGTCAAGACAATACTCGTTGTTTTCTTTGATTCTAAAGGAATTATCAAAAAAAATTCGCTCCAGAAGGTCAAATGGTGCATGCAGATTACTACTTGAGTGTTTTAAATCGTTTTTGGGGAGGGTTGTTCGAGTTCGACCTGAATATCGGAATCTAGCTACATGGTGTTTGTGCACGGCAGTGCAACGGCAACATAAGTAAGATCGTACGCTTTTAATTTCTTAGCTCAAAAATGTATCGTGGTACTTGAACACCCTTCTTATTCACCTGATTTGTCTTCATGTGACTTCTGGTTATTTCCAAAACTGAAAAGTGGCATTAAAAGGAAAGCGTTTCGACACGATTTCAGATATCCAAAGGGGTATGATCATGGTACTGTAGGCAATTTCAAAGGTTGAGTATCAGAATTGTTTCGAGCAATTTTTCCAATGCTTTCAGTTTTTCCAGGGTATTGACTCACAAGGAACCTATTTTGAATAAAAAGTCATACAAACTAAAAATAAACAACGTTTTGTATTTTATTTCACATGACTCACCTTTCCTGTGGACGGACTGTGTATTGTATATTAAGTATCCAAGATTTAATATGTTCGGTTCTAGAAAGAAGAATAAAGAATAAAACACAGTACATCTCAACCCAGTAGAAGGAAGACCTTGTGACAATTTCGGTCGCCACTCCACCCCCTTCCGTTCCTAGCTCTGATAGGCTTTACCGGAGGTTGTTTATAACCCTCTAACTGATTACATCTCACAGTCATCAGCCAACCGTTGCAAATGCCTCGGTAGACACTTACATCAGTGAAATTTAACTCAGCCGTTGCCTTCGCTGTAGGCTTTTATCGACCTACATCATCCTTACAACTAACTAACCGTAATAGCGGAAGCGCAAACTCCGCGCCTAATCCACTTTCTATAGTAACTTATGTGACCGTAAATGTAACCAACCATCGTTTGTTATGCGAATCAATTCGTGCCAATTCACCAACCAAAAAACGTTCGCAACAACAAAATTCAACTATATTAAATTTCTTTTAGTCTCTCTTAAATTCCGCGATGACATTCTCTTCTCGCCACATACTTGTCCAATTTCGTCGAGGCCGCGCCCAACACAGCGGACGGACACCATCTCGCCAAGCCGAAACTACTAACAGTAACTAAATCCGATTCCGGGAGGGTGGCGTCCTCACTCTGAGTGAAGATGCCACCCTGCCGGAGTCAATCCACAATATTAAAAACAATCTTAAACTCCTGAGAAACATCTAACCGCGGCTCGATACCAAAACGCCTACCTCCAGCTACTTAATTTGGACTCCGTCCAAGCTGAAACCCTAGCCACCCAGGCTCCTATCTTACTTAAACTCCTTCAGCCGATCTACGTAATGCAAGAAATCGTAGGAAGCCAGCGACTATCGACCACTCACCGTGGGTCTTCCTATTTAATCTTAAATCCAAATAGGAATTCAATCTCAAGTTCTGTAATTACTTTGGTACTCTCAAGCTCGTACCGGGGACAATCGTAAATTAAATGATTTGCATTATCTGCAACTTCACAATCATCATCCCAACCCCCGTAGGGAAAGACACCCACCAAGTGACGATTCCGACCGCCACACCCCCCCCCCCCCCCCCCCCCCCCCCGCGGGGCCTCCCGGGCGCCCGCGGATCGCCCCTCATCCCCGTGATTTTTCTCTGTTTC
>JAAAKQ030208036.1:0-11706 GCA_010016005.3 Zanna intricata | reverse complement strand
ATTTGCATCAGGGACATCCCGACCGAGGCCTGGCTGATGACTGAGATATGTAATCAGTACGAAGGTCAATAAGACGATTCCCGGTAAAGCGCCTCAGGGCTAGGAACGGGAGGGGTGGTGTGGCGACCGGAATCGTCACTTGGTGACTGTCTTCCCCTACGGGGGTTGGGATGAGGAAGAGAATACCACCTCTACAGTATTATGTACTATATATTCGAAGGTATATATACACATGACTTTATTTTATAATTATACGCATGCCGCTATTACGTTTATGTATAATATTCATTTTATATATACATACATTCATGGTATACATTATTTAAGATTTAAACAATAAATAGCAATTTTATATATATATATATATACATGTGTATACATTTTATATATGTGTACATATACATTTTCTTTAATTCATATTTTTAATATACTTACTATTTTTTTTCTTTATTCTTCACACATATTTTGCTGTGTTATATTATACTGAATTTAAAAAATTATTTTAAAATTAATTTCATACAAACAACTTAACAAACACTTACATACTTATAGGTATACACAAACATATGTACAAAGCAACCCACTCCGGATAATTACAACAGACTTTCTGTTCTACAATTATGTATACATATATGCGTACCGGTATACAGAGAGAAAAAGAGCGGGAAAAAGAAAGAGAAGTGGAGTCAACGTATTTCTTTGCTGTATATTGATGTAAACATATATGCGCATATGCGTAAGTATACAGAAAGAGAGAGAGAAAGAGAAGTGTATTGAGAATCGCCGACGGATCATCAATGTTTTTCTCTTTCCTCTCATTCTATATATTATACGCATATATGTATAAATTCTCGCGCCATGTCTTACTCTCCTATATATATATATGCTTAACTTCTTGTGACGATTTTTGATACGAGTCAGCTACTTTTTTCTCCATTCAAAATTCCACACAAAAGTGTCCGGCACAACGTGGCAAAAACCGTTTTCTCTTAAAAAAATATTTTACATCTCTTGAGTGGTTTTATGGCCGACGATTTTAATATATCGTAGACAGGAAATACTTCTGTTTGTGTAATAGTAACAGTACGCTTTTGCATTCCTGACAGAATTTGTGCTTATATCCTTCATCGTAAATAACCCACGTCTAGGAGAATAGTTGATATCGAACATTTGTTATCGCATCTGTTTAATGATGTTTCTAATCCCGAAACCTATAGCTCTGAATATGAATAACTATATTAATCTGGAACTGAAGTTAATCCTTGATAAAGTTATTTCTTTAGTATTGTTATAATAATTTCGAACCAAACAAATAAACACACATAAATCTTATTGTATTCCCGGTTTAACGTTAATATTTCCCTTGTATTTCAAATAGAAGGAAAAATACTTTTTCTTTCTGCAATTTGATTTTAAACGTACGTAAATTCTAATTGATTATACCGAATAAAAATGTCATTGCAACAAATTCAGATATACTATCATTATATTATCTTCTGGTTACTTAATCCAAAAGGAAGTTATGATGTATATGAAATAATGGAAAAAGTATTTTACTTTAGGTTCAAACCACACTAATAAACACAAGGCGGCCCTCCGACTAATGTTTTAAGGTTTTTAAAGATTGTTGAAGAAATTTAAGGTTTTTTCTTTTTAATATCTTATTTTATCAGTCTGCTGGTAATGACTAAACCGAAGGCATTCCAATTATTCCTATTTTATACTTTGTCGGTAAGAGATTGATTATTTTATTATTTACATTTTTATATTAATTCTACCAACTATTTATAATTATGTCTGATAAAATTGTATCCATAACTATAGCGAATATGTTTAATGAACTATTTACATTTAAATTTTAAAGTATTTACATTTAAATTTTAAACTATTTACATTTAAATTTTAAAGTATTTACATTTAAATTTTAAAGTATTTACATTTAAATTTTAAAGTATTTACATTTAAATTTTAAACTATTTACATTTGAAAAAAAACCTGCACAATTCAAAACGCTCAAAGAAATGTTTAATAGTGATACCATCTGGCAAGCCTTTACTTAGTAGCGTTAAGGGGAAAATTATGAAATAAAATTCTTGTTTTTCCCCTCAAATGTACGAGTATTAAGAAAAACTGAAATAAAATCGGATAAAAATTATAAACTCGAAATCGCTTACAGAGTTTAGACTTTATTTAATTTTTTTTTCTGTTTTTCTTTGTATCTATTTTTAAATTTAGAAAATTTAAGCTGCTTTCTTTATTAAATTAATTTAAAACACTGAAGTGTCATTCATCCTCTTTACATAGTTTGAAAGAAAAATTTATTCTGAAAGAGTTTTAGTAAATGTTAATAAATCGTGAATCTCATAAGAATAAATTTATACTCATATAATTTACCTTTCCGCGCAATAAATTCAGCTCACTCACATCTAGCGAGTAGTAAAATTACTTTTACAGTTACAAATTTATGTAGAATTAGTATCTATGAAAAAATATTTACAATCACTGTATCGGTAATTGACACTTTAATACAACTTTTTCAAATTTTAATTTAATTTCTCTACGTAAGATTAGATTTTATTTTTCCTTTTTTGTGGTATTATTTAAGAAATCATTAATTTTATTATCGTACAATTTTTTGAATAACTTTTATGTTTGATGTTGTAGATAATATTTAACCTAAAATTATAAAAAGCTCTATCTCCGATTACACCAATGAATAAAAATTCAGCAGATTTTGTATATTCCACAGAAATTGTATGTAAAGCTAAAAATAAATAAAACGTGTATTGGAATGTGGCATGTATTACGCCGCCGAAAATAATTGATATTATTTTTATTTCTTAAGACTATTATTAAAAACTATTATTTTATTTATATCATAAATTTCTCTACATACAAAATAATTTTGCATTTAAAAATTTTATTTATAATATTAAATTCATTACAGTATTAAAATTAATCAAAAGTGTTAATAGAAATCGTCTTGTTATACTTATAACTCGATATTGTTTATTTATTATTTCACTGAGAAGTAGAATTTATTATTCATCAATTTATCAGTTATTAAAATTGATAAATTATTCAATTATTGTTGTATAAAAAATTTTAATAACTAATTATAAATTAATTATAACTAATTATTTTTTATTTGTGTACTCGAAATTGTAATGAATTTTTCTTTTTTTTCAGCCGCTTATTTTTACGCTGGCAACACAAAATCACCAAGCACTAACGGTTTTATAATTCGAGACGAGAAAGGATTGTAAGTTATATTTTTAGTTTAAGTGATTTGTATATTATAAGTAAGGATCTATTAAAGGTTCTAGTAGTTTTTGTTAAATTATTTTCAAATTGGTAGTTAAATAAAAAGTAGAAGCTAAGGCATCATAAAAAAGTAAATGTAAAATATTATTAGAAGGGTTTGACGAAACCTAAACATCGTTAATTAATTTTTAATTTTTGACATAAAAAATCCTTTGTCTCACAATTTTTCGTCCACTTCAATGATATTATTTATATAAAATTAAAAATATTACAAAAAAAAATTCATACAGTTGGCCACATTTTTGGTAGAATTCTTCGGCGTACAAGGAGACAGGGTCAATTGATCTTAAGTCAATTTCCTAATTTAGCAAATTTTCATATCAAAGTCGTTGAAAAAAACACACTCACTGTCGCGATATTTTTTACAGAAAATGCTACTTTTCAATCTATTGAAAAGTTATCGTCAAAGCGGTAATTCCCAATGTTCTCGCTTCATTTTTTTATCCCCACCTCGGTCCACTATTTCGATAACATGTTTGTCTTTTCTTTGTTATAAAAAAAAAAAAAAAAAAAAAAAAAAAAAAACATAAATTTTCTGTATATTTTTGAAAATCACATTATTTTACTAATTTTAATCTGTTTTGAAGTAAAATATGTTCAGGCAGATATTAGATTTAATATACATTCTATACATAGAGATAATGGAAAGCCTTTCGTTTTTATTGATGAATTAATTCAGATCTCATGAACCACTTATAGGAAATATCTCTAGGATGATAATTTTTATAGTGAAATTTAGTCACATTTGATAGTTAAAGGAAATTTCCAAAATCCTTTTTTAAATATAAATTTTACAATCCTCTAAGCTTTAAAAAGTTAAAAAACACTAAGATGTAATTTTAAATTTCCAATCTTTTGCAGTTAGTGAAGAAAACAACGTAATGACTATTTTTTTTTTTTTTTTTAATAACATAATTACCCATTTCCTAAACATGTAAAAAAAATCTATTTCACATTGAAAGAAGTTGTAAATTGTGTTTTTCTCACATTAGTACAGTAAAAAGGTGACCTTGAGTAAAGGTATCCGGGATTAGAGATTGTTTATTGTGTTTGTACTTGTATATATCATTCTACAATCAGTAAACGGCTTAAACAGTGATCACTGGCCACTATCGTGCTGAGTGAAGTGAAATAAATAACGTTTATGATATATATGAAAAGAAGTAATAAATTATAATTTATTACTAGTGAAGTAACAAATTCATTCACTCTATTTGGAGTATTATGAAACTTATTAGTTTTCCTGAAGTACTTTCCATATTCTGCTATATCGGCTAGATTACTGGTTCATTAATTTGTGTTTTTTTTTTGTGAAACTTCATTCTTGAGAGTTGACTTTTTAGATTCTTAAATAGTGTTTAACGATTATACAATTCAATGTCGTTCAACATAGATATTTATTTGAGTATTTCATTATGACCTGACTAATTTTTACTACCTGAATGACAAAATAGAATGTTCGGCTGAAAAAGATGTGAGCATGTACAAAACCTCGAAAGACTATTCAGAATTTAAATATAGTAGAATTTATGGGGCAGAAGATAACATGAACATTAAATGTGTTTGATGTAAAAAAAATCATAATCTTCTAAGTCGTGTAAAAACAATTAACACATTGGGAAAAAATATTTTGCTTTAATTGAAAAGAATAATTGAATTACGTAAATAATTATGTAATTATTTGTTAAATTATTTTTATTTGGGGTTTTTGTTTCATATCTCACGACACAAAGATTGGTTAATTTTGTGTTAGAAAGGTAAAAACGGTAAGTCAAGGTTGTTATTTTACGATTATGTAATACGTGACACATACGAGTACGTAAAAAGAGTTACCAATACAAAATAAAAAAAGACAGATAAGCATCAAACCGGTGGAATAACTGAAGAGAAAAATGGATTTTTACAGATGTATGAATAATTTTTACTTGTTTCTATGATATGTTTAATAGTTTATAAACGTAACTGTACTCTGAAAATAAGATATTGTTTAGGAAGTATATTTACATAAAAGTTTTGCGTTGGCACAAGATTTGTTTTTATTTATGTTACATAGTAGACGATTAATTTAAGACTATATGCAAATATATATATATATATATATATATATATATCACGTATGTTAGTTTCAATTCTTACGGAAATGGTTAAATATTGGCAAGGTCGATTGATTTACAGAAGGGAACGTATGAGTTTTATAAACATTAAAGACTGACCGCGTCTATCGCTATTAAAAACTGACCGTAAGCGTTAATGTTTTATTTTTTAACCCGTTCCACGGTTAAATTACGATAAAATTAGTAATGAGATATATTTCAACTAGTAAATTACCAGGTTTTAAAATAAAAACACAATAACAGTGAGGGCTTAATTAATTTTATACTTATTTAAAAAAAAAACGATTTTATATCACTATCTAAATGTTCTGTAAATCGATTTAAATCCAACAATGTATATCGGAAGCAAGAACTAAATTTAAATAAAACAATCTATATTTTTCGTGCAAAAAGCACAAATTTAAGGTAAATTTAAATAAAACAATCAATATTTTTTGCATGTTTATCGTGCAAAAAACTTAGTATCACAAATGTATTTTTTACTTTACATTAAAAAAAAATCATATCTTAAAAATATAATTTAGTAAAAGATGTCCGCACCTTTAAATTTGGTTCATTTTTCCTTTTATTACTTTCATTAGTGTTTGTAAAATACAAAGGAAGGTGACTGTGTACCGAAATAGCTGTCAGGACTTTTTAAATATTTATAATATTTTATTTTATAATATAATATTTTTTATTTACAATATTTTGTAAAATCAAATAACATACCAATAACATACTTTTTTTATTTATTTATTATTTTTTTTTATGATGGATTTTCATCAAGTAAAGACTAAATCAGCGATAAAATAATACACTGACAAAAATTGAATTACACTTTTTTAAAAACCAGTAAATTGAAGTTATTTAAAATTTAAAACCTTAAACAACGTCTTTTAATAATAAAATTATTTCTTAAGCTATGAAAAAGGAATTTTTTAAAATGAATACATCACAAATTTATTAACAGGATCAGTCACTTAATCTTGTTTACAAAATTATTCCCTAATTGGGACATTTCGGGAATGCTTAAATCTTTAATGTTAAATGTAATGTTTGAATGTTAAAAAACCTATGTTTTATAACATAAGTTTAATTTCTCTGTTGATTCTATAAAGTTTCAATCATAGCAGATATACTCGTACATTATCTTGAACAGCACGTGTACCACACCCATTGTATCTTTTGTTACAAAAGTAAGACGCCTACGGAATAAGACTGCTAAGAAGTGGAATAACGATTCCTGCACTTAGGCAATACATACATTTTTAGCAAAAGTTTATATATTTTAAATGTAAATCATTTTAAATTGATTTCTAAATCAACTTGTTTCAGTTTGGTTATTTTCAGTTATAAAAGTCTGTATGTACGGCTGTGAAATGGCACATACAGTTTTTGTTTATAATCCAGGAGTAATAAAGCCTATCGCTGAATTCTCAGTGGTACTTCAAGAGTGTTCCTAGTGAAATTTATTTGAATTTCTTAGTTACTTTTTGTAGTTCACAATTTTCTAATCTTCAAAATGCGACAATAAATATACTGAATAAAGAAATTTATATATTAAATTAATCCCAAATTTGATTTACTGTAAAGTATACAGTAATTAACATTAATAACACTGCAAACAATACTGATGGTTTTTACCAGGCAAACCACGTATTCGTTGTTTGAGAAGGAAAAATCTTCCACATTAATTGGAGTTTACAGTGATAAACGAGTTTCAATTCAATTTCGTTTGTGTAATTCAATTCACAGTAAAATTATTAATTTTACTTGGTCTCGGAACAAGGGCACCCATCAGCCGATGGGTGCACTTATGAGTAAATAATATGTTACTCATATAAATTAATATAAGTTACTCATATAACTTATGAGTAAATAAATACTCAATTTCTTGTTAGTTAATTTATACATTTTTTAAAATTTTTACTTATTTTACTTTTTGATTTTATTATTATAATAGTTATATATTATAATTTACATATATTTTTTTTTTATTTTACTTTTTATGTATTTACTTATTTTTGTTTGTTTACTTAATGGAAACACACTTACAAAAGTGCAATAATAAAAGAGTTAAACTTAATGAAAATTGTAACCGGGGTATATCTTTAATTCGATAAAAACAATTTAGCGTATTGACAAATGATTAACAAAAATATTAAAATAAAATTTCCTTCTAAAAACTGGGAGGGGAATTCCAACATTTTATGTACTTTCATCGTTTCACCCAATCAGCTTGAATTTTTTAATATTCTTTTCTAAATTAGGGAATTTAAAATAAACATGCTTTTTAATCATAATCATAGAGATAGGGCTAAATTTTGAAATATTTTTCAAAATGATTTCTTGCTTAGATTTACCTAACTATTTATTTAATACCATTAAAAGTACATAAACCTAATTACAGTAGATCCTATAACCCGAAGAAGAATGCGTGTCGTGAGAACAACTCCAGCGAGCACACCTAGTCCACCGGCCGCAACATTTATAGTCGTCTTTTTTTCTTCAAACATCTTTTCACATTTAATGCTAAGTATCGTATGTCGGTTATAGGTAGACAACCCTCGGCTCACAACCAGATACAAAACTAATATACATCCTATAAACAAAAATAATACAAATAAATCCAACAATACAAAACCTTCAAATCGGTCCTTGAAATAATAGAAAAAATCTGCGCTAAATTAGTAGATAAAATGATAAATGAATTTTGTTCCGAAATGGTAAGTCCGATTATCTTTCATAGCCAGAATTTTTCGGGTTAAAAGCAGAAGTGCTATTACCCCGCCACTGATGTCAAACAGAGATTATTTTAAGTGTTCTTTAAGTTTAAAAGAGTTTATTTAGTGCTATGTTTCTTAGCCCACCGAGCTGGTCTAGTGGTTAACGCGACATCGTGATTTTGAAGTCGAGAGTTCTAAGGTTCAAATCCTAGTAAAGGTAGAGCTATTTTTATACGGATTTGAATACTAGATCGTGGATACCGGTGTTCTTTAGTGGTTGTGTTTCAATTAACCATACTTCTCAAGAGTGGTCGACCTGAGATTGTACAAGACTATACTTTATTCACATTCATACACATCATCTTTATTCATCCTCTGAAGTAATACCTTACCGTAGTTCCGAATGCTAAACAGAAAGAGAGAGAGAGAGTGCTATGTTTCGTAAATTTATTTTCTCTTTCTTCCTGGTTAATGATAATTTATATACTTTTTTATCGATGTTAGACAATAACTAAGATCGTTAGGATTAAAGTAATCTTAAACTTTTGTTCCTGAAAGAGCTGTAATATTTTAACCTCTGTACAAATGTCAAGAAGTTAATTTTAGAGATTCTTTTTACGGCAGAGTGTAAAAAGGATATAAATAATGGAATAAATTTTATTTGCATTAGTCGGATAATTTGGAAGTATCCGTTTAAATTGAATTGAAACTTGGATCAGAGACAGTTAATATGTGATAACACATTCCTATCTAAAAAAAATACATAAAAAGTAGCTTATATACTCGTATATAAACTGGTTTAAAAAAGTCACATCTTGGTGTTGAAGTAAGAAAGTAGTTTGTAAGGATGAATTGAGAATGTAAAAGTACTTTCTCGTTGTAGAACTCTAACTAATTAATAAACAAGAATGCAAAATAGTGACGAAATAAAAAGTTTTTATAATATAAATGTTACGTATTTCCTACAAAATCAGCTGAATTTATTAATTTATTTTATTTTATATATTTTTTTGACGTTATTATTAATTGGTTCATTATAATTAGTATAAATATGTTTTCCTTGAGTTTTTGCTAATTTATGAATTGGAAGTTTCCAATCACAGACTGCTAGCTAATATGTATATTTATATTCTCAAGTAATTAAAAATCTACATAAATTTGATTAAAAATAATAATGCTGAGAAATATTTTTTTTTTAGAAATAACTCAAATCATATTTTTTATGACCTCTTTTTCTTCATTAAGCAATATTTGTAACAGCCTGAAGTAATTGTGACGTCTCTTTTCTCGTAATCTTAAAAAATAACAGATTTATTGTGCCGGAAGAGGATGAGATGTCTGCAGAATAACATAGTTTTTCATACACTGTGAAGGGATTTTCATGCAGCTATCAAATATTTTTAACCTTAAATATTAATCATATTATTTACTGAAATCATTTATTTGAAAAACGTCTCATCAAACATTAAAAAATTATGATAAATTTTTGATATTCATCCAAACGTAACGAAAATCCTCAGAAAATTCTAATTATTTCCATAGTGCGAGGTTTTAACTAATGTACCAGATGAATTTCATTTGGATTTAAGACTAAATCGTACAGCAAAGTCAGTTACATCGGAAGGGTGCTTTTTTGGTAACTCAGTAAATAAATGTGTACAGAAATGATTGATAACCATTGAATTAAATATGTCGTGTCAGGACGAACACTGAAAAACAAAACATTCGTGAGAAAATTATTTGCCTCGACTCATGTGCAATGAACAATAAATCGTTCTCAATAGCAGTTGCTCAATATAAACATTGCTGATCATTACGGAACTCTCCTGTCTGCATTAATGGTCTGCAGAATGATAGTTATTCTTAACCGATTTCAAAAAAAAGGATTGTGTGAAAATTTTATTAACCAAAGAGAATATTGTTTTTACAGATAACTAGAAAATATTTTATATTTTTTTATCGTCACTCTGCCTACTATTTTATTCGAACAGTAGCTTAATAATATAAAGCCTGAAGTCATTTTGATGACTTCAAAACATATTCCAAGAAAATTTTAAAAAATTAGTCTGGAATTTTAGCTTAGTAATACGCTACACATTCCCGCATTTCAGTCTCACCTCGTGGTAGTAGTCTTTGTAGTTTCAATGTATATATATATATATATATATATATATATATATATATATATTTTTTTTTTCATCAGAACGCAAGAAGTTTCATGCTAACCGAGTTTTCACGTAGACTTGTTTTCTGTAGGCCTTTCTTTATTTACAAAATATGAAAGCAAAAGATTTCATAAAAAAAAATTTTTATTATAAGACTGATTTTTGAAAATGAAATAAAAGATATTAAAAAATAATACTTTTCAGTAATTTTTAAATATTCTTTAAAATCTGATGTGAACACTACATGACTTCCTTGCATGCCTATTAAATTTCATACAAACATTGTTTTTAAATGAAAAGTACATACGATTTTATTTTCCTTAATGACTTCTGCTATTTTTCCACACACACACATATACATATATAATTTTTTTTTTTTAGTTATTGAATTATTATTTATTGTAAAACACTTTTTACAATCATAGGTAAATAATTATTAATAAATTAATTTGTTTAAATTAAAAAAAGGGAAATGAATTCGAATTCGAACCGATGTGCCTTCCCCTTTTAAAATCAAAATATTTCATTAATTAAAATTTTATTTGGCTAAAACTCTGAAACTAATGAAAATAATACCATTTATTACATTTCGTTGTAAAGCTCTCAATGAGTGCTTATTACTGCGGTTATAAGAAAGAATCTAAAACAAATTTTTTTTGGAATTTGGGCTTTTTTGTACATTTTTGGTCAAGTCTATTGCATTCCCTCTTTCAAAAGGAGAGGTGCACAACTAAATATTACAACAATCCCAAATCTAAAATTTCAACAACCTACGGCTAGTTGTTTTTGAGTTATGGGAGATACGTACGTACAGACGTCACGCCGAAACTTGTTAAAATGAATTCAGGGATGGTCAAACTTGATATTTCCATTGAAATCTGAAAAACGAAATTTTTCGCGATTGCAATACTTATATTACTTCATACAAGGAAATAAAAATAGGATTTATCAAATCTTTTAAGAATTATTCGAAATATTACGTATATAAAAACATAAATATATAAATGTTTTGTATTTCTGAAAAAACATTCTACAGAATTATGAGGGCTCTGAAAGATTATATACTTATACCTATCTCTGAAAGTATATAAACCTATGTTACATTGAAGGTAAACGTATCATTTTATAATCTAAATTACTCACAGTTTCTCGGCTTATGAAATTAAATTCAATCGATCAAAAAGAAAAAGACATAATACGGACATATATAATCCATCTTTGTTCTATGGAATGTCATCATTAATACTTCTAAATTGTATACGGGTAGTAGCTTATTATTAAACGGAGCCTCTTCGCTCGAGAAGGACTCGTTATTCTATTTTTTTTTTTTTTTTTTTTTTTTTTTTTTTTTTTTTTTTTTTTTTTTTTTTTTTTTTTTTTTTCTTTTTCTGTTTT
>JAAAKQ030208014.1:0-11706 GCA_010016005.3 Zanna intricata | reverse complement strand
CTGACCGGGATTCGAACCCGGGACCTCCGGATGAAAGACCGAGACGCTACCACTCGGCCACGGAGGCCGGCCAAAATTTTTTTATGAAGATATTAATTTATACATCCCTTTTATAATAATAACTCCGTTATTATTTGATATTCTTTGTCAAAGCTATCCAAAAAGCATTCTTGTTGTAATGAGAAATGTACTGTTTGTTGACTGCATCATTGATGTACTGTGTATAAGTGCTGGGGAAAATTTATGTGTATAATGTTTCGAGTTGTATTGTTATAAGCAACTTATTTACAAATACGGATAAAATAATACAGGCTGATCAGTCGTGACCGTTAAAAATAGCTGAAAAACTTCCGCATCAAGTAAAGCAAACCGATTAGTATTAGAACAAAATGACGTAATAAAGTAATATCTCAATTATTCGTACACTCAGTGCTATTTTTTTAGCATAGCTTTAAATGAGATCTATTCACTATGGAATTTATAGAAAATAATACCACTGTGCGAAAATAAAAGTCTTCTAAAACTACAGAATTAAATTTTCTCATATTACATTATTTCAAGCCCAACCTAAATTTCCTATGAAGTAACAGATTTTTTTCAAAAGGTTTTTATTTTTTACTGATATATAGGCTATTTAATAACGGTACTTATGTTTCAAACATACTTGTATTACAATACTACAGATTATTTACAAAATTCTTAAGATCTCTGTTTTTCCTGTTTAGCCTCCGAAACCATCGTAAGGTATTGTTTCAGAGGATGAATGTAAATGAAGTGTAGTCTTGTACAGTTCTGTTCCTGAGATGTGTGAATTATTGAAACCCAAGTATCAAAGATCACCGGTATCCATGATCTAGTTCCCAAACTGTATAAAAGTAACTGCCTTTACTAGGATCTGAGCTCAGAACTCTTGACTTCGAAATCAGCTGATTTGCGATGTAGATGTATAACCACTATAACAACCTGGTGGTTAAGATTCTTAAGCTGATTGTAGTAAATATTTCGCTGTATCAGTTTATTTCATAATTAATTAATTTTTCGGTATATTTTGTTACAAATTTAGGTATTTTTGTGTAATTAAATATAATATTCTGTAATATTTAACATGTACATTGCTATGTTAGATAGGCCGTCGCTCGTGGTAACAAATAAAGTTAAAGAATTTCATACCTAGTGTTCATCTGAAATTAGAATATTTCATATAGTTTATTACATGTTATTCAAAACATGTACAGATCAATGAATATTTGTACGAACAAACTTGACCCACATAAAATAATAATCACAATGTGGAGATTTTGTACATATAATATAAAAAGCTGACAACATAGTAAGACATTCCTACAACTGTGGGTTTTTACTGATGCACGGGTTACACATATAACTTAACTTAAAATATTTATCATTTTATTTAATTATAATACTTTTTCTTTTATTTAATTCAGTGATTCTAATTAAAGATTGCGCGCAAACCTATTAATTCGCGCGGGTGTGGGGGTACTAGCTAGCTAGCGGGCGATGGGCGGTACTAACTAAATTAATGTAACTTCCACAACTAACATAGAACAAATTTCTCTTGTACGGTCGGCAGACTGGTGTAATCGCGAGGCTTAACACTATAGGTACCGGGTGAGCGTGTTCGAGACTTAGCCAGACCTAGTTACGTTTATAAATATATTCATTTATTTAGTTGTACCGCTCACCTTTTTTTTTTTTAATTTTTTTTTTATAATGGGAACAAGCTAAGCTCACCGCTCTCCGTCACCCCGAGGCCGGACCCGCAATTAAGCAGAACTCAGCCCTGGGGCGGAAGTTCCGATAAATGAATCGGATCATCTACTAACACCTTCACCCTCTTGATTCTGGTGACTCGATATTCTTCTATCGCTCACTCTAGACCACAGGGATCGGGGAATCCCCATGTACCGCTCACCTGTGACGCCACAACATAGCCGTAGTTTAAAAATTTTTTTTGGGAAGGTGCAATTTCGCAAAAAGTTTTTTTTTTGTTGCAACTATTGTTATTTTTTAATGTTAACAAATGTGCCTGAGAAAAATATGATTTTAGTTGGGTGAAATCTAGTCATACGATGGTGACCTTGCTCTACAGCCTCACCACTTTGATGTTTTAGTTGAATATTTAATGGCATAAATGCTCCATATGTAGAAGTAATCTAACCAAGTTTGGTCAAAATTGCTTCTGTAGTTCTGGAGATATAAGGTAATTTAGAGGACAACACTGAACACACGTACTTACGAACATTAACAGCCAGAAAAATTTCATCCGGTTTTTTGGGTTCCTTAGCTGTCAAAATGTCAAGATCAGGGGAGAGCCCCTATGTCCAATTTAGACCGATTACAATATTTTCCCTTCTAGAGCTACAGCTTTGCTGTAGCGCTATGTAGTCGGCAAAGTAAAAATCAAAATCAGGTTTTTCAGATACTTGAAATATATATACCACGAACAATGTAACAAACTTTCAGGATATGTTTTACTGGTGTAGTCGCGATATTTAGCGCACCAGATACCGTGTCAACCGGGTGATCGAGTTCGAACTTAGCGAGACCGAGTTGATTTTTTACACTTTAAATAAGGTATATATACATTTATTTAATTCTACCGCTCACCTGTGACGTCACAACATAGCTGTATTTAGAGCATTTTTTTTTCACTGGTGAAAATACAGAAGAACGTTCATATAATCAAGGTACGAGTAGATTGGAGAAACGCTTCGTTAGCGTGTTGACTGGATAAAGATTTCGCCCTGATTTCTGCGCTTCGGTAAAATTAAGCCAGACTACAATTCTAGGGACCTAAATTAAGGAGTAAATTTAGTGATTTTGTATGAAATCTGACCTGAAAAATTTATTAAAGATCCCAGAGTTGTGTATTTAGTATTTTTGAGAAATTTGGGGTAAAATACAAAAGCTTGGTATTAAAAAAAGACTATTTTATTTTTGACGTAGAATAAAATTTTTTAAATAGGTAAACACATAAAAGTTTTAGGGAATTTTATTTATTCATGAAGAAATCGCAATTCAGCACGTTGAATATAGTCCAGGTATTAATATCATCATTCACATCATCCTCATTCATCCTCTGAAGTAATACCTTTCGGTAGTTCCGGAGGCTAAACAGATAAAGAGAGAGGTATCAATATCAAAAGAATGTCTTACTGCACTGGTTTATTACAAAATAAAGTATGGCGAATACTCTGAAAAGATAAACTCTATTACATTACTGTACAAAAGGTAAAAATTTATTTCCTAGAGATCTTCCTGCATGTTTTTAAATTTAAATCTGCCACATTTTCATATGTTTTGTGTTTAATGAACTTCGAAAATTTTACTTTCGTATTTAGTTTCTGTGGAATTTATTCATACCATTTTACTTAAAACTCAAATATGTAGTCAGATTTCATATAAAACCACTAAATTTACTCTTAAGTTGGGTCCTTAGAATTACAGGTTTGGCTTAATTTTACCGAATACACAGAGATCAGGGCGAAATCTTTCACCCTGATCATTCGCAAACGAACATTCTCTGAACTTATTTTTTTTTTAATGATATCTCTTCTTTATTTTCACCAATAGAACATAACCTTACACTCTTCATGAATCACTCTGTGTATTTATGTAGTCAACGAACAAGCAAAAATGTAGATCGAATTTATTAATCAACTACATACTAAAAAGTTTCCTAATCCTTTTAAAATAAATTTTATTAGTGAATACATCGAACAGAACGTTCATTGTCGGTTCAAAAAGGTTTAACGATAAAAATTATTCAGTATAGTTTGTAATCGTGTCATTTACAATTTAAAAAAAAAGAAATTAATGATAAATTATTTCAAAATGAAAAAGTGATTCCCGGACGTTTTCCTGAATGGCATTTCCTGAAAAGATCAAAATCCGGAATTACTATAATTCCGAGTGAATTTTGCCCTAAGTTATTGTTCCCAGAAATTAAAAAAAATTATCACAATTTTGAGTGAAATTTCGGTAAATTTACTTGGAAAAACCTAAAACTTTGCAAAAATTCATAAAAATCAGTAAAGTAAATAACATGTGTAAGAGCTCGGGTGGTTGGAGCTCGTATTATGGATATTTTATAAGGTTTTGAATGTGCTTTTGAATTTATCATTTCTTCTTTGGCGAAATTTTAACGACTCTACCTAACCTATATTCAGTAACTTGAATTTCGCTATTTGCTTTTTTCTTTGAAATTCTTTGAGAGCAGAATACAAATCTAGATGGCTTTTACGAAGACCATGTGAAACCTATTGTGAAAACTCTTGCTTATGTTGTTGGTTTTATGTTGTTCACTCGAAATTGGCTTCGTATTAATTCCAGACTTGAACAAGATATCGGGATGAAAGCTCTTCTTTGTCCTCTTCCTCTACGGCCAAACCATATTCGGAAAAATATGTACTAGCTCTAGATCATTGGGTGCATCTTGTCGTAGAAGTTCGAATATTTCTTGCACATCATTTGCTGCTACTAAGGCAAGTGTAGCTAACATATGAGTTGCTGTTTTTAAGTTTCCGTCATTCACATCGTTCTATTTTTATTGCAAGCCATCAATTTGTACTTGACGATATAATTCTTGACTTAAGTGAAAAAAACAGCAAAATATTGGAACATTTGAATGTTCAGCTCGAGCGATTCATTCCTTCATTCGCAAATGCTTACAATTCTGTATTTACATTTATTTTTTTCAAAATTAAATCTTGTATAGTTTTTTTTTTTTACTAAATCTTCCGCATTTAATAGAGCTATTATATTACAAACTTAAAAAATTTGTTTTTTTGACACCGAATTTTGTGTTTTATGTCGAATATCTTAAAAGCTACTGAAGTTACATTTTTGAGACCTGTTTTATCCTATTTCCGAGCTCAAATTACGCAAAAAAAAAAAAAACCATCAGCTATACTACTTTAATTGGGTACGAAAAAATTACAGTAGGGCTTCTTTTTATTAAAAGAGTTGAAATCCGGGCGAAATTTTTCATTATTTTCACATGTCCTGAAGGTTTCACCGTTTCTTCGTGAGAAATTTTGTTTATGGAAACTCATTTTTGATGTTTAATATGGTTTTTATCTGCTTCTTAATGTAGCATATAGAAAAGCCGGAGTTGAAACAAGTCTAAAACTTCATTAATATCTCTAAATTTTTTTTTTATGTTTTAAAGCTCTCCTTATAATACCATTATGAAAATAATCATTTCTTCTATGATTATTATGAACATAATCATTATGAAATATTTTATTAACTTTTAATAACAGGCAACATCTGCTTCTACAAGTAATGAAATTTTATACGAATCTACCTTGTTCAATTATTTCATTCGTTAAAGCAATTTTCGAAAAAAAACCGGCATCGCTTAAGTCTTACTTATAGAAAGTTTAAAATTATAATCTGACATCTCTTTTACCAACTTTAATGCGTTTATTTTTAGAGATTAGCTCAAATTATTAGATCATCAGCGAAATCACCGAATATTCAAAACTTCTTGAATTAAGGTCTCGTGTGAATAGCTCTCAATATTAATTATTTAATGTTTAAGTAGATCGTTCGAATAAATAATTAAAATAGTAGCATCGATAAGCCTGGTCGTACTTGTAAGTTTATATTAAAACTATTTTACTCATCTCCGTAAATTTGTATACTACACAAATCTGTATAGTATACTATAGTACATTTACTATATTATCTACATTAAATGTAGAAGGAAACTATGGTAATTAGGAAAAAAGTAGGATATGTGATGTTTTTTTGTATTTCTCGACGTTTCATAACCCAGGGATTCCAAAAAATTAATATAGGAGGTAATGTTCGTAAGTTTGCGCGCGCGCGCGTGTGTGTGTGTGTGTGTGTGTGTTTTGGCGTGTTTGAAGCTTAATAACTTTTGACTGGATAAGACACATTTTTATAAAACTTTGTACAGAAACTCGTATATATGGGGCAATTTGATGGTACAATTTTGAGGTCAATATTTCTAGGTGGGTAGATAGTTTTTATGGTCATTTTTCTTAAAATCTTTCAATGATAACTCCATTTTGTGGTTTAAGCTCAGTACATAAGTACATATGTATTTTTAAAAAAATTTGCTTCAAATTTACTCCTTCCCCAAAAATTGTAAAAATTATATTTTTACTTATTGCACATTTTTTAACCGTTTTTTTTTGTGTATGCTTCCTATGCATAGTAGTAATGTAGGTGGCCCCCCAAAAAATACTTTGTGGGAAGTTTGGGGGTGGGTGTGCCGTCGAAGATTAAAAATATCGATTTTATTTTTTTTTACTTTAAAATAATTTTTTTGGTTTATTTTCATTTATTATAATTTTTTTACTATATAAACCAATCCCACGAAAGTATTACACCTTCTTGTTAGCTTAGATTTCAATGGAAATATCATTTTGACCATCCCTGAATCCATCTTGTCTAGTTGAGGCTGATGTCAGTACGTACGTATGCATGTACGTACGTGTGTATGTAATAATTAAAAAACGAACGTATTAATTCATAATTCAAAAACGATTAGCTGTAGAATGTTGAAATTAGGGATTTAGGACTGTTGTAACATCTAGTTGTGTACCTCCCCTTTTGATTGCAATCGACTAAACCAAAAATATCCATAAAAGCCCAAAATAAAAAAATTAAAAATTGAATTTTGGACTTTTGCTTAACTGCAATAATAAGCCCTCATTGAGAGCTTTTAAACGAAATATCGTAAGCGTTACTTAGTTTCATTGATTTCAGAGCTGTAGTCAAATAAAATTTTAATTAATGAAATATTTGGATCATTCAAGGGGAAAGTTCGAATCAGACTTCATCTCTTTTTTTTAAATTTAAATATATTGAAAAAAATACAAGCTATTAATGAAATAAAATTTTATGTACTTTTCATTAAAAAAAAAAATGTGTATATCTAATTCAGTAGGCGTACAAGGAAGTCATGTGAAGTCCACATCTAATTTTTTTAAACCAACAAATTAAATGTGCGATTTACGGATGTATCCATAGAATTTTACAAATATTCTCAGTCAAGACCGAAATTTTTATAGATAAAAAATGCGAAAAAAATGAAAAAATATTCGTGGTTGGACAGTTAGTCGAATATATTCTGGTGTTTAGGAATTTTTTTTCATGACTCGCAAAGCATAAACTTAGGTTAAATAGTATTTAAAAAGCAGTTATTTGTTTTAGTTTCCATCTATTTTCATAAGAAAAGTTTTAGCAATGAAATAAAATTAAAAAAGTTAGTAAAAAATTGATTGGAAGTAAAATAAAATTAAGAATACCATCAATTTTTTAACTTTATTATAAATGGAGCTATTAGCCCCATCCAACTCATCAGGCAATATATAACACGATTAATGTAGATTTTTTTTTTAATGATGATGCATTGTTATTAATTTATCGTATAATTTACTATATAATGATCGAGTATTTTACTTTCCTTAGTAGTAGAACAAATGGTTCTTTTTTTTTTATTTAATTGATTTTCCCGTTGTTTAATGACCTGAATTTTCAATGATTTAGTTGTATTTTTTTCGGAAGTTGTTTATAAAAACGGGAACGTTTACTTCATTAATTATCTAGATAATTCACTAGTTAATTGCTTTTTTAACTGTTAAAAACAATTGAATTTCCGCTTTTTATTGCAGTTTTATTCTTTATTCAAGTTTAAATAATATGTATTACAATGTAAATACGATACGATGAACTATCTCATATAATGAACAATTTGTTTTGTTTTTATTAAATTATTGAATTTCTACTACGAATAATTCGGTTAGAATTTGATTCAAATGTGATTTTAGTATTCTAAATTAAGGGATAAGTTTGAAGCTTCCTTTTTGTTTTTTGCGTAAGATTACATCACGCGGTGTATCTCCCAACAAAATTCCATCTTGCTTGGTGTTGTCAGACGTTTTCTCCTGGCTTTCATTTTTTCTTTGTATAAAAGCACTGATATTTCATAAGGATCTTGTGTGTTTTTTTCCTTTGCGTGATTTTCAGTTTTAAGTTCTCTATGAGAATTTTTCCTATTACATATATCTGAGGTAGATTCCTATCAAAACATCTATGTTCTCTAATTGATTTATTTATCTACCATTAAACTTCAGCTGTCTCTAAATATCCATTACCATTGTGTCAACTCATCCCTATTTTGTTCGTGTTCAATACATTTCACAGAATTGAATGTAGCTTTCGTGTTAGTACCTTGGTTTTTCTAACCAGCTACTTTGTTTTATTTCTTTTGCTTTCTTTAGTAGAAATTACTGTTCCAAAATGTGTGTAGCCTCCTTTGAATTTATCCACAGAATTATCTTCTGTAATCAAACGCTTATCTTTTCCACCAGCGGCCAAATATTACGGGGTATTTTTATTATTTGAAGTTTTCGATTCATATATCTAACATTTAATTTTTTCAACATGTAATATTCATCGTCTTCTTTCTGAGCAGAAATCACCTGATCGTTAGCAAAGTGCAGGATATTTGTAATATTTCATCACCCATTCTTAATTGTATGTTTCTACATATACATCTCTGCTCTTTTATCGTCTCTCGTAAATACTGTGGTTTTTCTTTTTATAACGATAAGTACTAAAGTATTCAGTTCACTGGATTCTTGTGTACTATTTTTAGTTATCATTATAATCATTCGATTTTAGCAATAGGGGGTAGGTCCCTTGCGCCTGTCCATCTCCATTCATCTGTACTCCCCGCTAAAACTTTGGAGTTCCTGACATCTTCCATTTATTTTAAGATCGCTCAATCAATCTATCTTTCTCTTCTCTTGTGGAGGTTCGCACGAGAGAAGAGTTTGCATTTCCTTCTTTAAATTGTTCTGATTAAGGTTCTAATTTTGTTTTCACTCTCATTACTTCTTCAGTTTTTTACAATACCATACCTACCGCTCTAGGGTAGGTATACTATACCTACTCTATAGGCTTTATCTATCCCTATAGTTTTTACCATTTTCGAAGCTACCTTTTGTTCACATCTATTATGAATTTAGATATTTTAGACTAATTCTTCACGGCGGAATATTTATTATGTTAGTTGTATACATATTTCATTAACAATGAACTTTTTTTGTAGGTAAATATTTCCTTTTAGGCTATTAGTAGTAGTATTTTAGTAGTAGGCACTACTTGAAGACTTTTAGCAGACAATATCTTGAATTCTACTGGAATAAAAAAAATATTCCCGAATAACCATAAATTTTATAGAAATGTCTAAATAAATTTTTATTTATCTTCACGGTCATTTGTAATATATTATGTAGCATGGTTGCGTAACTTTAATGACAATAGTAGTGAAAGGTACGTGCAAATACAAAAGAAGGGTAAGTTATGTACACTTAAATACGTACCAAATGTTTAACGTCGGTGAGGATAAGTTGCAAATGGTTTCACACGCACATAGTGAAAGTCGTACCATTCTTGTGAATCTCTCAACATGTGCGTGATTTCTCAGTTATACTTACAACAATATATGTTGTAAGTATAACTCCGGTTTTTTTCTTTAGAAGCAATTATTAAAAGTTCTGAATTGGATGTATTTATTTAATGATTTAAAATCTATAATGTTATCCCCTAAATGAGTTGTTCAGGGTGGTTATAATATATATATATATATATATATATATATTGATATTTCTTGTATAACTTTCTCATTTATCGCTAACTGCATACAGAGGAACGATGTAGTTTCTCACCGCACTCGACCGCATCTAACTCTCATAAACCGATATGAATATTCTTTACAACTAAATGTGGTTAGTAATTAAATTTCGGTCGTTATAAATTGTGTATTTTTATTGATTTAACCCAAGTATTTCAGTTGAATAAATAAAAATATTTAATGTAAACAACGATCTTAAAACAAGTTTGCTATTATAAAATACATGGTTAATATAATAATGCAAAATCTGATAAGTGTTTATTTCAAAATGGACGGTGATTGTGATTAGTTTTTCTTTTCCTTTTAACTTTATTGATTTATGTAAGTCCATCGTTTACCGTTCGGGTATTACTTTTGTTTCATCAAAGACCAGCGTTCTCAAAAAAAAAAAAAGAAGAAAAATAATGCCTTAAAATTATCCCCAAATATCGAAATACAACGGTAAAAATTTATATGCAAATTTTGATGTTACACTACAATTTAATTTGATCCGATTCCTACAATATTGGTTCTATGATAAACCTTGTTTTTTTTCAGCTCGAGTATACGTAAAACAATAATGTTAATCTCAACCTAATGATCAAAGTTCTGCTATAGATTTTAAATTCATATCCATAAAAAAAGTATATGTTATTTCAAATTGATTTAAATTATCTTATCATTACAGTTATATAATTGGTCTTTTACATTCTCTGAAGAAATATCTGTAACCAAATATTTCTAAAATAGTACTTTTAATTAAAATCAAAATTATGATCCCATTTTTAAAATTGATTTTTGAATTCGATCTAAAATAACATCCTTTCTTCAACTAATGTATTTTCTTTTCATGTATTCATGTTTCTAGTTTTATTTAATTACATTCACAGTTATAATTGCTGAAATATTTAGACTATAATTAATTCCTTTAGTTTAAATATGAAAAAAAAAAGATAAAATATATAATTTTTCAATCTTTGTTGTAACCAACTTCAGATCGATTCAAGATTAAATACTCATATAAAAATTGTAATTTACTCAATTATGACTTCATAATAGTGAGTTGTCAAAAAATTGAAAAAAAAAAAAACTAAGATAATAAAATATTTGGGTTTAATCGTTGACGAAAACTGTAAATGGAAATTTCACATTGTTTCTATATGTGAAAGACTGAAATTTCCAGTGCAAAAAAAAATGATTATAAAAGTAATCTTGAATGAAACCGGAGTTTAAAATGAATGAACCTAATATTTAAAGAATTCAAAGTCATAACAATAAGACAGTTGCATGTAATGAACATTATCAAATACTTTTATAATTATAAAAATAGCTTTAAAGTAATAATAAAGTCTATAATATTATAAATAATTCAAATAAATAAATAATGCTATTATGTATCTGATTTGATTGAAATTTGAAAGCAACTAATCTAATATTGGCCTTAAAACAATTAATAATATTCCGTATGATTTAATCAACAATTAGTATAGTACTAATTTATACACATATCTCAAAAATCTGATGTGATTTTTTATTTTTTGTGTGGTGAGTCTCATCACATGACTTCCTTGCACGCCTATGAAATTACATATAGGCATTTACTACACACCAGAAATCTTAAACCTTTATTAATCAACAACTCACGAAGATACGAATAATACTGATCTAGAAATAGAGTATTATGTAACAAGTGTTGTAAGAAGCATATTACGCACAATTGAAAACAAATTCCCAACAATCACTTTAATTGAATATAATTTAAAAATGTACTGTTTGTACCAAGATAACATTAATATTTAATAATCAGATGTTTCACCAAATCTGTTACATATACACATACGTATAATGTCTATTAAATTACATTGCACATTTTTAAAAGTCCATATAATTTTATTCAACTAATAACTTCTGATTTTTTAAATATTTTTTTTTTATTGTTGTTATTGAATTATTATCAAATCAAATCATTTTTATTCTTTCAACCATTACAATAAACAGTACATATTTTTATACAACAGTGACCTTATTAA
>JAAAKQ030208003.1:0-11706 GCA_010016005.3 Zanna intricata | reverse complement strand
CTGACCGGGATTCGAACCCGGGACCTCCGGATGAAAGGCCGAGACGCTACCACTCGGCCACGGAGGCCGGCAATTTAAATATACTGCTTTATTAATAATTACTAACCTCTGATTGTAAAAAAATCTTTTACGATAAATAATAATTCAATAATAAGAATTAAGAATAAAAAAAGTACGACCTATTCGTGAAATAAAATTTTATGTACTTTTAAAAATGTGTGCATGTAATTTAATAGGCGTTTAAGGAAATCACTTTGTGTCCACATCAGAGTTTTTCTATTTTATACTAAAAATTAAATAGAATTCATATTTATACATTTTTAACAGATATTTATGTAGCTACCACCAAACCGGTTTTGCAATTAAAAAAAGTTAACTGTTAAACTGAATTGCAATAAAAAAAAAAAGAAGTACAGGTACATATAAAAGAACAGCAGCACTGTTTGTATAAAAGTCTTAATACAGTTTTATTATTATAACGTATCTGCATATAGCCTACTTTTCTCGCGGTCAGTAATATAAAACAACGTTAAGTTAGTTTAACAATTCTACTGTTTAATTAACACTTTTGTTTATTTTTAATTGTTAAAAAACGTATATACTTTTCAAGGACTTGGAAATCCAAGATGGCTACTTTTACGAATTCTTAAATTTATTACGTAACCCTTTTTCTCTTATTATTACAATAGAAATACGAATAATTTTTTTACGTACTTTTTTAACATATTAAAAAAAAAAAAACATACAAAAACAGAAAAAGAAATTACATAAACTTTACATGTCTTCCCGCGGGGGATTATCATTTGCTCTCTAACATTTAAATTATAAAATATTTTGTTATACTTTTTTATTCCGCGAATAATTGAAGTAAATTTAAGGTAATATTTTTTCTTTAACTCTATATATATGCTTTTATAGCATCAGTTACTGATAAACTTCTTTTCAAAGCTGATATGTAAAAAAAATAATAATTTTTTTTGATACGTATGTATAACAATAGAAAATGATAAGCAATTTATAAGTACTAAATAACAAATTCATTTATTTTTATTATTAAATAATTTAACTTTCACTTATTTTTTTTTTAGCTTTTTATTTTTTTTTTGTTTAACCTCCGGAACCACCGTTAGGTATATCTTCAGAGGATGAGATGAATGAATTGTAGCGTGTGTGAAAAAATTCCATACTACCGGGATTCGAACGCGGGACCTCCGGATGAAAGGCCGAGACGCTACCACTCGCGCCACGGAGGCCGGCTAGCTTTTTATATTAAGCTTTAGATTTTACACGATTACAACTAAAGTATAAAATATTTATTTTTTTTTTTTTTTTATCTTGTATCATCATTTTCCCACTATATAAGAATAAAAATAACCGACGTCATGATAAAATAACAATTTTGTTTCCGGCTTTATTTTTTTTATTTTTTTTTATTATATTAATCTCCATTAATTATAACTTCTCATGAGGGTTGTTTAATACTCGAACTGCGTGTTTAGTATTAGATTTTAACATCTTATAAATGTTGTTATGCGTTTTCTCTGTTATTTTATTTTTAAAACGTTTCAGTAAAACTCGGTTCTTTATATTTAACGTAAAACATGTAAATTAAAGAGTGCGGAACGAGAATGTTTTCATCGTACAAAACCTCCATTTATTTAAGTAACAGAAACTTCACTCGTACTTAGTTTTAGTTTCTTTGAACGCTACGTAACATTTAAAATCAATGTAAACCAACATTAATAAAAGTTGCATATAGTAAAGTATTATCAGTATTTTACATAAAATACCACTTGATTAATATATTTTATTTTCATGCTACAGCGAACCGCACAACTGATAAACAAGACTTGAATATATCTGTTCGCTCATTATAAAGAAATTTCCAAATTCTAACAAATTTTTTCGGATGAATTTATAACTTGGTACGCGCTGCAATAAGTAGAAATTTTGGCTATACATTAGGATATGTTTAATATCTCATCCCGTTTAATATTCTCAATATCTTGAGGGGACGTATAACCAGGAAATTTCGTAGAGAGAACGTGCGTATGGAATAATAGAAGTTCTGTCAAATTTATTGAACACCTGAGAAGGTCTTGTGGTTTTCGCAATCGAGTTGTTAGATTTTCTGAACCAAGATTAAAATCTAAGCTTTGACTTTAAATAAAACATTTTAAAAAATGTCAATCTTATCCTTAAGTTGATATAATATGTATTGTACATCGTGTTCTTAACGTTTATTAAATATATCTTTTTTTTTAAAACAAGACACGTTTTGGATAATTTCTGTGAAATACATCTCTCTCTCTCTCTCTCTCTCTCTCTCTCTCTCTCTCTCTCTCTCTCTCTCTCTCCCTCTCTCTCTTTCTTTCTTTCTTTCTTTCTTTCTTTCTTTCTTTCTTTTTTTTCTTTCTCTTTATCTGTTTAGCCTCTGGAACTACCGTAAGGTATTACTTAAGAGGATGAGTGAGGATGATATGTATGAATGCGAATGAAGTGCAGTCTTGTACAATCTCAGGTCGACCTCTCCTGAGAAGTGTGGTTAATTGGAACCCAACCACCAAAGAACATAATATAGTATTCACGGTATCCACGATCCTGTATTCAAATCCGTAAATGTTGTGAGATGTAAAATACATCTCACAATTTTTTAACTTACGTACAATTTCCTTATTGATAAATATTATTAATTGTATTAAAAAAATAATTTTTATTTAAAATTTAAATGCTCAGGAAAAACTTTTAACAATTATTCTAATAAGATTAAAATTTAATCCTTTACCGATAAAAATTTTGACCAAGGAAGTCTCATACAAAAAAAACATTTAGTTATCAGATTTTTTGCTCCAAGCTACATCTTAGATCAAGAAATTTTATATCAGCATAATAAAAATCATTAAAAACGTTACTAAACGTTCTTGTAAAGTAATCAAAAATAAAGATTCTTACGTTTAACTGTCCCTTCTATCTTAGTATTCATTCATACAACACGAGAGCGGGCGTAAAAAATAAATTTACCCTCTTTTTTTTTTTGTTTCTCGACGCCTTTGTTATAATCCCTTTTTCCCTAAAAAAAAAAAAAATCAAGTGAAGGGAATTTTTATCATGATTAAAAATTTGTTTTCCAATGACATAACAGGATATATTGCCAACAAAGAAGTGAAATCACAAAGAATCAAATTAATAACCAATATGGGATTTTAAAGCTGTACGTTTGATTTAATAATAATACACAAATGAAAAAAGTTGGGTAATTTAGTAAATTTAATTTTATATAAAATAAATGAAAAACAAAAAAAACATAATGTTATAAAAATTTGTATATTAAATTTCCTTACAGTGAATACACGTTTTTAATGAAACAATATAAAGGAATTTAATAACGAGAACATTATTTTGCTGATCTTATTAAAAATTCTTTTTCTTCGCTGGAAAATTTTTTTTTCGACTGAATTTATCAATAGATTATTTATTATTATTATATAAAAAAAAAAAATCTGATGTTGACACTACATGACTTTTTTGTACGTCTATTAAATCAGATATAAACATTTTTTGCAGCACTCATTTAAACTTATTTCATTTGAAAGTGAGTTAAGATCCTCTAATTCTTTAATAAAGTCATACATACTTTCTAAAATATTGGTTTTTATTAACATCAAATCTTTATACAATTATTAATTTGACAATGTTACCTGAAATATTAGGTTAGAGTATAATTTCCTTTATTACTCTTTTAAAAAATATAAGTCTTATAGCTCATTATATATAACCATCAACAAAATGAAAAAAAAAACGAAACAGAAGGTGGTTATTAAATTTTATAGAGATATTTATTATCAAGTAGGCTGAAACAAAATGCACAAATAAAAATAATACGATTCTAAATTTTAATTTTCTATTAATATTAAATAATCTGATGTTTCACCAAATTTTAAAAGTACATAAAATTTTATTTCAATAATAACTTCTAATTTTTAAAAAATAATTTATCGTAAAACATTTTTTTACAATTAGAGGTTAATAATTATTAATAAATAAATATATTTAAGTTAGAAAAAGTTAAAAAATAAATAAAAATAGGAGATGAAGTCTGATTCTAATCGATGAGCCTTCCGTTTGTAATATCCAAAAATTTCATAAAATTAAAATTTGAATAGGCTATTATTCTGGAACCAATGAAAATAAGTATCACTTACGATACATCGTTGAAAAGTTTTCAATGATGGGTTATTACTAAAGTTAAGAAAGTGTACAAAATAACTTTTAGCGGATATTGGGTTTTTTGACTCTTTTGGTTCAGTCGATTGAAATCAAAAGGAAAGGTGTAAAACTAGGTGTTACAACAGTCCAAAATATATAATACAGTTACAAATATATAATAATATATACTAAATAATACAAATACATAGTTTAGTAAATACCAGTATTTGGTGTTTTGTTGGCAGAATTCTTTAGCTCTACATGCATATGAGGAGTGTGATTATAAAGAAGTACAATTATTTAAAGGTATGTTATTATTTATTATTTGTAGACAAGAAAAATTTTAATCATACCGATAATAGTTCACATAACTTGGTGAAATAACTTACAACATTAACTCTGCAAGAATTGTGAGTACTGTTGTAATTTTTTCACTCATCGGTAGAGGATTTTCAGGGAAAAATGTTTATATATAATCATTGAAAATCGCACGTAGTAAGGAACGAAATTCAATGTTGTAGAAGCATAAAAAATTAAGGATTATTTCACGCACCAAGTTTATAAAACTATACGGGTTACCTGGAAGCATCCGTAAATATAAAATTTTTCTTCATCAAAAAATAAAATTTACAGTTGATAGTTTTTTCAGCTTTATTACGGTCGTACGAACTGAACTTTCTATGGCTTATTATTGGATTTAATTTCACGGAATAGCTGCAGTTTATAAGCACGAAGTTTCAATCTCTTGCGATCAAATCATGGACAGTGCTTAGAGAAATCCTTATTCGACGATATCGTTATGAACTGAACGTTTTGTACTTCTTTGGAAAGACACTTAAATTTTTTTCTATTGTTTTGTACTTGTTTTAGATCTACCCGGTCGATACGCTATCGTTTTCCAAAAACTATTTGGATGGTTTTTTCACTTGGAGAATTTCTACGAGACACACGCGTATAATTTCTTTGTACGACAATCACTGATTCTATTTCTACGAACTAGCAAATGTATTGTCCTTTCTCTTGAAGCGATACTACGGTACTGAAATCAGGGATCATTAGAGCTCGGCCTGTGCAACAGTTTAACGCATCTGATAACGTAGAATGTTTATACTAAAACTGAATTGTTATCGTTTCAAGATTATCCGTATCAAACTTAAATCATTATTGAGTGCTTAAATAGAATTTCTTTCATGAAGACCCGAAAATTTTTTCGAACACCCGGTATTTCTTATAAAATTTATAAATAGAATAAAAAACCAAATATTTTTTATTTTATTTTTTTTCAATCGATAATAAATTTTTTAGGTTCTACTGAATAATAACTAAGGTAATAAGTAAGGTGATAATTAAGGTATATCTTCAGAGGATGAGATGAATGAATTGTAGCATGTGTGAAAAATGCCATGTCTGACCGGGATTCAAACCCGGGACCTCCGGATGAAAGGCCAATACGCTATCATTCACGCCCCGGAGGCCAGCGAATAATAACGCATTTAACAATAAGGTTTTGCGCACAGTCGTATGCTGCATTAAATTCACTAATCTGTTGAAGATTGAACGGAATAAGAATGATGTATGAACGTGTTGATTAATATAACAATTATAACTTTTTTTAAATAAAACAAAATGTACGTGAAATGTGATATGTAATTTAGTATGTTTAATGTGTTTTTTGTTTTTTTTTTTTCTTTTTTGTAAAATAATTATAATTTTAATAATAATAATATACTTCTTTATTATTTGCAACCGAATATTTTATATTCGCTAATATATCTATTAAGCGTTTCAATAAAATTTTTAGTTAAGTTTATTATTTGTTAGATAATAAACTATGCCCACAGGAGCTGGAGTAGTGGTTAACGCAACATCACAAATCAGATAATTTCGAAGACAAGAGTTCTAAGCTTCAAATCCTAGTAAAGGTACTAGGATTAAAGGTAAAGGTAAAGGTACTCTATATTTGAATACTAGATACCGGTATCCTATGGTGGGTTGAGTTTCCATTAACTACACTTCTAAGTGGTCGAACTGAATGTGTACAAGACTACACTTTATTCACTTTCATACATATCATTCTCCAAAGTAATACCTTACGGTAGCTTCGGAGGCTAAACAGAAAAAGAGAGAGATAATAATCTATGTGTATATATATATATATATATATATATATATATATATATTTCTTTATTACTGAAATTAAAACTATATATACAAACACACGTATAAAATAAAGAACATTATAAAAGAGGTTACATAAACAAAAGTTAATTACGTTTGCGAACTATGTAATTCTTTCCTTTTGATATCTTTTAACTAAAGTATTCTCAGTTTACAATAAAAGTTGCTTTCACAAATCCAGTAGGAATTAAACATTATTTAAAAGCAACCTGGTTAATTTTACTTAAAAAATAAGAACAAAACAATAACCGTGAAGTTAACCATATTAGTAGTGACGATAAGTCTGCAGAATGTCACATCAAATATAAAAATACATAAAATAGGAAAAGAAAAGCGGCTGGATTTACTCACTGACAAGACAAAGAAATCACTTTGTGCTTTAAATATCATATAGACCAACAAGTATAGATTATTTCTGGACAAAAGTTTAACGCACTGGAAATATTCATTCACCGGGTATAAAAACTAGAAGGTATTTTTAGTTTAATGTATACAATACAATAAGTTTACGACACAAAAATACAAAGATTCACAGTTACCATCAATCGACAGCTTATAATATTTCTTCGTTGAATGCTTAAATATTTATACATTACAAAGAATAAACAAATTAAATTAGAATGAACAGAAATGTAAATGGTGTAAGAACATTAAATAACTGTAAATAATTTTTTATTCTTCAAGTTTTATTTTCTTTTAAATAATTTGACGCGCCATAAATTTCATAAAGATTAACGTTAACTGATGTACGATTATTTTAAACGATAATGTTATGTTTTCAAAACATAAAAGCACACAAAAAATGAATTGTTTATTTAAAGATTTAGATGATTTGAAATAGACTTATGTACAAAATTAGATTAATAATTTAATTTTAACCGGCTAGAGCTTAGAAAATGATCTATGGAAAAATTAATTGATTTGATCTGATATTTGATGGGTCTTTCTCCGATAAAAATGTATTTTTCCATTCTCAGGAAATAATCTTAACTTGGCTAAATTCGAAAAAATGTTTCTACAAAAATTATATAAAATAATACTTGAATAAAATTTAAAAATTCAACTTGAAAAAATGAAACAAAAATAAAGAAAGATTTTAATAAAGACAAAGCACCGAATTAAATTAAACTTTTTTTTTTCCAACGAAAGTTGTTTTTTAAATATATTCTTTTAATAATTAAAAAAAACAGTTATTTCTTCTGTAAAATGCATACTAAAAATGAATGTTTTTTAAAATTTTGTTAACGTAATAGTAGTCTTATAGCAAACGTTTCTCTCACTGAAAAAAACATATTTTCAACCGCTCAGAAACTGAAAAAAAAAATCGATAAATATATGAGGATGAGCCAGATCAGTACATATTATTTATTTTAGAGAACAATAAGCAAACTACTGCAGAACACCTATATGAATCCAAAAACCACATAGATATTATTAAAAAAAAAATAACCGATCCGTATCAAGTTTAGTATGTGGTGTAAGAATGGACGTGATTTTCAAATGCCTTCATCTAAAAACATCATTAGTCATCAACATACTAAATCTACCAAAATTCAGGTGATCATCCGTCCTATTTACTCTAATTACCAAGAACCTGGATGTAATATAATTATTATTACTTTCAGAGAAGGTAATCCGTAATTAGTTTCACTTGTAGATCATCGAATGAAACGTGTTGCCGGTCCGGATATGCACAGGAGATCAAGTAATTTAGTCTGGCCGGATTCAGTAGGATAATGGCTAAACTGCTCTGTTCCCCTTTACATTATTAGTTTTCTCCCATTATTAAAAATGAGGGGAAGGTTTCTTTCTGATAATGGTATTATATGGAGAAGAAGATATTTATCCTCTCCTATCTCAGGTAGCCTTTTTTACGTACGACACTCGTCAAAATCCATAGAAAGGCTGAGACACTAATAAAGAGAAACAAAATATTATACTTCTTTGTATCGATTAAAATTCATCATATAAAATTATATGGAAATGAAACGAACTTTCTTGGAAGGAAAAAGAGGATATATTTCAATATAGCTAAAAAATCTGATATGGACACATGACTTCCTTGTATGAAAATTAAAAAAAAATAGGATTCTAAATTAAAATTTTCTATTAATATTAAATAATCAGATGTTTCATCAAATCTATTACATATGCATATGTAATATTGTCAATTACATTACGTATACTCAATTTTGAAAGGCCATAAAATTTTATTTTACTAAAACTTTTTATTTTTGTCTTTTTTTATTGTTATTATTGAATTATTATTTAAAGTTAAACTTTTTTTACAATCATCACGGGTTAATAATTATTAATAGAACAATAAATTTTATTTTAAAAAAAGTAAAATAAATGAATAAAAAAAAGTTAAATAACAGAAAAAAGGAGTTGAAGTCTGATTGTAACCGATGTGCCTTGTAAGATCCAAATATTTCATTATTAAAATTTTATTAGGCTGTAACTGTGGAACCAATAAAAATAACAACCACCTATGATTCATCGTTGAAAATCTCTCAATGAGGGCTTATTATTCCACTTAAGAAAATATCCAAAATCCTTCTTGGACACTTTTGATTTAGTGGATTGTAATGAAAAGAGGAGGTGCACAACTAAATTTTACAATAGTTCTAAATCCAAAATTTCAACATCCTATGGCTAATCATTTTTGAGTTCTATATACGCACCCTACGTACAGACGTCACGCTAAAACTAGTCAAAATGGATTCAGGGATGGTCAAAACGAATATTACCGCTGAAATCTGAAAACCGAAATTCTTTACGATCAAAAAACTATCTTTACACAAGGAAGTAAAAATATAATTATTAATTATTATTTTAATTTTTGTTTTCTTTTACATTCCACGGACTGGGGATGAAATAAAACTTTTATTACGAATAAATCCCTTAAGTATATATATATTTAAGTTATTCTCTAATCAATTAAAGGAACTTTAATCAATTAAATTTTTTACTATCAATTGAAAGATAGAAAATCTAAAAAAAATTCGGTTTATAAAAAAAACCTAATATTAACAGAAATAAAAGTTAATTCCTTTTAATAGATTAATTTTTTATTCAAAATAATTTACGCAGTACAAATAATTTGTATTAATTTAAACTTAAAATAATTACAATGTATAATAGCAATAAAAGGATGAAAAATTTAGAAAAAAAAATTGAATAATTGGTGCTAATCAAATTAAGTGAATTCCAAAAACTATTATTAATAATTTAATTTAAGCTAATTAACTAATAAACAATTACTCGGATTATAAATAAATTACGTCTAACTTATACTGATGAATGATACAGTTCACATAATATGAGAGAAGACAAGGTATTAATATTAATACATACATTAATAATGTTACTCTGTACACTGTAAGTACAGTCAGTATCAATTAATATGTAATATATCATTGGACATTGGAGGAGTTAAATTCACCTGAGCATTATAATAGCTTAAACATATATACGGGATATGTGTATGTTATTACAGTGTAGAAATTTTATTTTTATCATCTATTATTTATAGAAAACGGTGAAATTTTCAGTTTTCTATTAAACAACATGAAAAAAGGAAAGTAAAGGAAACTCATTTTGTTTACGTGTCATTAAATCAACAGATTTTTTTTAAAGTTGAAAAAATTATTGACATATTAAAACTTAAATAAAATCTAAAAAATAATAGAGTTAAGTTAAAAATAGCACACAATGATAAAAAAAAAAAAAAAAGTTAAAAAGAAGTTCAATTCAGTTTTATGATGGTATACTAATAAAATATATTCGCGTAATCATCTTACGACTAAGTAGAGAAATAATATAATCTTGGGCAATCGGAGTACCTGAGAAGAAAAGATAAAAAGCTTTTGAAATGTGGTGTTACAAGAGAATGTTAAAAATCAGATGGATGGATAAAATGACAGATGAAGAGGTTTTGCTGCAAATCGATGAAAAAAGAAGCATTTGGAAAAATATAGTTAAAAGAAGAGACAAACTTATAGGCCACATATTAAGGCATCCTGGAATATTTGCTCTGATGTTGGAGGGACAGATAGATGGAAAGAATTGTACAGGCAGGCAACGGTTGGAATATGTAAAAAAAATTGTTAGGGATGTAGGATGTAGGAGGTACATCGAAATGAAAAGACTGGCACTAGATAGGGAATCTTGGAGAGCTGCACCATACCAGTCAAATGACTAAAGACAAAAAAAAAATATATAATCTCATCTCTACTCATCTACTGTAACGAAAAAATTGACGGGTAAGAAGATGAGCTAGTGCAAACTTTTGTTGCTATGAATATACTATAACCAGAAGTAAGATGCGGTGGAAACATCAGATAATATTAACCTATGAAAATAGTCGCTCAGAAGTAACAAGCAACGAATTTTATACTTACTAAGGTAATTGAGAAGTGAAGTAGTTTCTAATTTCCAAGTTTTTCACCGAGTCGGGTATAATGTTTATATCACCACCAAAATTCAAGGGAAGTTATGTCCTATATTTAACATTAACGCAATGTTGTGGTTCAACTCGGTATCTCTTCTAGCTTAGATACACAAACATATGTAACAACCTCAAGAGAAGTTAGAATAGATAATACGTAAAAAAAATTCTGATATGGGTATCACGTGACTTCCTTGTACGGAAATCCAGAATAATACGATTCTAAAATATAATTTTCAATTAATATTAAATAATCATATGTTTTACCAAATCTATAACTTATACACATACGTAATTAATACCTATTAAATTACATATACATTTTTACAAGAAGTACAAAAAGTTTTATTTGATAAATAACTTGTTTGTTTTTATTGAATTATTATTTACCGTAAAACTCTTTTACAGTGATAGGTTAATAATTATTATTAATACATCAATATATTTAAATTATAAAAAAAGTTAAAAAAAGATATTAAAAAATAGTTAAAAAAGAAAAAAGGAGATGAGTCTGATCCTAATCGAACTGCCTTCCCTTGTGAGTTTCTAACATTTCATTAATTAAAATTTTATTTGACTATAACTCTGAATTAAATAAAAATAAGTACCACTTATTGATATATCGTTCAAAGGTTCTCAATGAGGACTAATTGAAGTTAAGATTAATTCTAAAATCTAAATTGTTTAGAATTTTAACCTTTTTTGGATACTTTTTTTCATTCGATTACAATCAAAAGGGAAAGTACACAACTAGGTGTTACAACAGTCCTAAATCTAAAAATTCAACTTCCTACGTCTAATCGTTTTTGAGTTCAGCGAGATATGTACGTGTATACATTCACACTGGTTGGATATTAATTAATCACACTTCT
>JAAAKQ030208002.1:6994-19237 GCA_010016005.3 Zanna intricata | reverse complement strand
GCAACAATTAACAAGAAAACCAAATATTTCAACTCCACTAATTAACTCTCACCAATCTTAAAAGTAAGTTTCCATTACGGCCAGGCCAGCTTATAAGAGATCAATATTATTAACGTAAAGATTTATTTTATAAAAAAACAATAATTACTTTAACACACTGGAAATAGCCTTACAGCTTCCCGAATGCCTTTACAATAATTTGATTCGCTCTGTTCCCCAAGGAAGCTCTGATACGTGCATTATTTTTTTGACGGTTTACTTTAAAAAACGTGGTTTATACCAGAATTACATTAAAAATCAATCCCACTTTTCCAGCGGTCTGTATTTATTTAAAAGTATGCGTGCAATAAAAATGTTAGGAAGATCACAAAAAAAATGTTTTTTCTTCTTTACTGTATGTCTAGTTAACGTTATTGTTTTTAACCGTTATGCTGTAAATTAGATAAACATGACTATACCTCTGTACTAAATTAAGAAATTCTATAAACCAAAATGCTAAAAATTTCTTAAAAGCATATATAGTAGTAAATCTGCAATAGCTTCATAAACATAAAAAAATTATACATATGTATACATACAAACCGATGCAAAAAAAAAAAGAAGGAAGACGTGTCGAATAACACGACACAATATGCAAGTAAACGAACTTGCTGTAATAAAGGATTGCAGGTTAATAATTTTTCAAAACCTAACTAAAATATTTTGTACAAGTAATTATTTTTCTTGCTTTTACTTTTATCAATAATTTAAAAGTATTACTTGAAGTAAGAAATTTATATAGGTAATTAAAATATAATCTAATTACTTGCATCAGTAATGAAAAGTTAACTTGAAATTGCTAACTAATTTACCAAATGAAAATATACAGCAGTACACTTTCTGTTAATATTTTTACAGCAATTCTACCAGATCGAGCTTACAATTCACAGCTACGCAAAAGGTTTTACGTAACTTAAAGCTGTATAAATTCTCAAACGTGCACTTTACGAATAAATTTAAAAAAAAATTAATTTACACTGACAGTTTACAGCATAATGCTGCAAATAAACAACGGCATAAAGGGTTCGCCAAATTAATTATCTGCACCTAAATGCCATAAATAAAATAGGGAAAATAATAATTAAAAATGTTTTAACACTAGAAATGTTTACCGCTCACAAAATTATAAAGGCAAGTTGCAGACATAAACTAAATTAACTAAGAAAAATTTAAACATTTAAAACATTAACATAACCTTAAAAAAGTTTAATTTAATTACTGTAGTTTAGTTTATCTACTGACTAGAGTAAAATCATGGGAACCGTAACAATCTTGGCTATCGACTATTAAAACTAAATAACCGTGAGTTATTTAAAAAAAAAAAAAAAAAAAATATATATATATATATATATAAATAAATAAACAAAATAAACATAGATGTACTTTTGTAAGTGCATTCATTATAATATCTTGTAAGGGAATTGCTTGTGTATAGACTGGGATTGTTTCCGGTTTAGAGACTTGGTCTATTAATCTTCCTAAAAAAAAAAGCAGATATATTCCACGATTCAACTTGTTCAAAATAATTTATATTCGAACATTTTGACAAAAACTAGTATTTATAGGGTACTTATAGGATACTTCACATATCTTGTGAAGTATATATATTTTTTAAATTGATACACAACTACAGACACAAACGTTTCTTAAAGGTAACAACGAAGAAAAAAGAAAATGTTGGATTCTAGTTGTCGAATTAAGTAAGATACCAAAACAGTAATAAGCTGTTCATTCAGTCGAATCATAATCACTTAACTCCAGATCTAATAATAAACAACAAACCAGAAAAAAAAAATAACATCGATAATAAAATTTCCAGCAAAATTTTTCTCTCCACGTATCAACAAAGTTGACATTACTAAAGATCAGCTTAAAATAAAAGAAATATGTTAACAATTCACACCAAAGCATTAAAAAAGAAAATTAAGATGCCAGTAAATATAACAAAGAAAGTGCTAAGTTTTATTTCATACATGTTATTCTGTTAACATAAAATTTTATTTTAAAAAACAAGCAGATTTATTCCACGATTCAACTTGTTCAAAATAATTTCTATTCGAACATTTTGATAAAAACTAGAATTTACAGGGATCTTGTGAAGTATATAATTTTTTAAATTGTTACACAACTACAAACACCAGCTATAATATATTACATAACTACACTAATACACGAATAAAATTACGTAATTAACAATAAACCGATTCGCTTAAGTCATTAACAACAGCAAAAGATTGGGTGACGGTTGTATCAATTAAATGGCCACATACAAAAGAAAAACCCAAAGAGATAATACTTTAAGCAGGAAGGAATAGAAAGATTATATCCGATTAGAAAAAGAAGATTATTCGTTAAAAATATAGCTGTAATAGAATTGTTACTACCGCGATACAGAATCTCAACTGACTTGACAACAATTGCAAATTACAAGGTATTAAAATAAGAAAAAAAAAGTTTGCTTTTATTAAATAAAATGGTTGAGCAATTTAATCGAGTTTGTTATAGTAATCTACACATTAGTTTGTAATCTAAAGTTCAAAGACCAGAACAACCACAACTAGACTGGAAACCGGTTCCGAAAGTAAAATTTGTTCTAACACAGAAAAAACTTACTTTTGACTTATTCATACAATAAAACTGAAGTAATTATCAATTACAATTGAATCAGCAAATTACCACATATATAATAATAGTTATCTCTTTCAAATATTGTTCATCTAATTCTAACGCTACCTACTCAGATATAAAATGGAAACGTTTATCTTGAATCGAGTAACTCAGTTACTAGTTACAGGATGATTCAAATTAACATAATGTGGACTGTGTAAACGAGTAAGGAAGTGTTGTCATCTAGCACGGTCTACACTACGTGTTTTCAAACTGAATCGGTTTAGTTTTAAAACAAAAAACTTCAAAAAAGAAAACAATAAAAGAAAAGAATCTCAGAAACAATCACATAGTATACATCGAATACAACCTTATCCTCGCAGAGGAAGACATCCGCCTTGTGACGATCCCGGTCGCCACAACACTCCCCTCCGTTCTTGCCCTGTGGGCTTTACCAGAGGATGTCTTTTAGACCCTTTGTACCTGATAACACATCGCAGTAGTCAGTTTGGTCTCTTGTCAGGACATCACACGTGCAAATGCCGTATATTTCCATCGGGGTATTTGTACAACTTACCATCGCCTTCATATGACTTCTTTCAACCACCGATCACCTACCATAACTTACAACCTTCAATTTTCAAATTAACTTGATTCGCAGAAGCGCGATCCCCGCGCCTTCCTTAACACCAAAGATTTCACGGTAAAACTTTTTCCCACTCGTAACTTCAATCGGACTATGCGCTCGGATCATTACTTGATTTGAGTCTTTAAACAGCAAAATAATATCTCTTTCATACCCACAAATTGTTGATCGCAACAATTTTTTTCCTACATTTCAATTTACTCAAAAGTCCTCTTCATGTAAGTAATTAATTATTTAACGACACGTCCCAAACTTATTTTCCATAATAGCATGACCATCTTTTAAACTGTGCACTATTATGTATGAACAATGTTGAGTTAAAAATATTGTTATTCTTATTCAGCAAGAAGTGAAAGTTATGAAAAGTTATTGTCGTAATTTTAAAACTACAATTGGAATGTTTGTAAAATCAATTTGTGACCAGTAAAAATTGAATTTTTAAAAAATTTATCAGTATAAAAATACGAAAAAAAAAAAATTAAAATGGTTTACAGGTATTAGTATTAAATTTTTCATACGATAAAAAACTTTGCGTAATACTAAAAAATTTAACTCTCGCTCACCTACATTAATATTTGTTTTCTACAACACTTACACGACTAGGAACTATGTAGCCTATTATCCATAATATAAGAAAATTTTAGGTTACTTTACAGTAATATCCTAGAGATTTTGTATAGAAAAGTTCTAGGATAATATATTATCTTACAACTACAGCAACGTGCAAATTAATCCGAGCATATTACTATTTATTAAAAGGTAACTTTATTTAAAAAAAAAAAAAAAAATCATATCTGTAGAACTAGTGAATATTTAGTTGCTAATATATCTCACTTCAACTATACGATATAGAATCCACTTAACAAGTGTACGACAAATTTTTTTTTAATTTTTTCATCGTGAAACCGTATCGATATTATTGCTTTAATGAGGTGAGAATTTTTATTGTGCAATTCGTTTTTGAGTCGATTTTTGAATATTGCCCAAAGATTTTCAATCGGGTTTAAGACTGGGGAGCTGCCTGGCCACAGGAGCACTATAATGTTGCGTTCTTAAAAAACCTTCTCCCCCCTTTTTTTTTTTGGCAGTATGGCATGATGCCAAATCTTGTTGGAAAGCTCTGTTCCCTTGTGGGAATTTCTTTTGAAGTCATATCACAACTCTTTTCTTCAGAATTTAGAAATATTCATCGCTTTTCAACATACCATCTTTTTTCTGTTTAGCCACCGTAAATCGTAAAGTATTATACTTCAGAGGATGAATGAGGAAGTACAAATGTAAATGAAGTGTAATCTTGTACAGTCACAAATCAACCATTCCTGAGAAGTGTAGTAAATTTAAAACCCAACCACCAAAGAAAACCGGTATCCACAATCTAGTATTCAAATACGAGGTGGCCTACATATCCTATATCTAATATAAAAACAATTGCCTTTTCTAGGATTTGAACCTTAGAATTATCGACTTCGAAATCGGCTGATTTGCGACGAGTTGACCATTAGACAGCCCGGTGGCTTAAAGATACATCTACTTACGGGCTCAACATACCATCTACTGTAAGTAATTAACACGGACCTTCAAATTTGAAACAACCTCCAAAACTTTTTTCCGGGGACGTTTAACTGATTGTTGAATATAAGCCGGTAACGTATTTTAATCTGATGCTTTTCTAACGTACGGAACCCTTTGCCTCAGACTATAAAAATTTGACGCATCGGGAAACATACGATCATTTTCCAGTTTTCTTTGGTTCACAAGCGCCTTTTTTTTGCACATTGCTGGTGCAAAAACTGAATTTTGCTGTCCAACCAGCTTTCTATTCATTTGTTTTAAAATAGCATTTGCTGTCCTTAGTCCAACACCACAATGAGAATCTATTTATCGCTGCATCAGACTGGTTGCTTAGAAATAAATAATTTTTGAACGCTTTCTTGAAGTTATGTGCCTTTTTATATAGTGCCTACAGAAATTTGTTGTGCACTGGAATTATGGAAGTGTAATAATGACTAAACGGTTTTCATTATTACTTTGTATCTTTAATACATTATCTTACAAAAACAGAAATTATAGTAACTGGAGTAATTTATAAGTGTTGAAAATGACCTACTCCAACATAAATACAACCAACAATGCACACGTTTGTCGTTATTACGGTTTTTAGTTCGACAATCGTATTGGTCTGTTGCGATACACTGCTTGTTTCGCTGCCCCCCACAGAAAGGGAGTCAGATCGGGCGATCGTGCAGGTCACGAAACCCTCAAAATGATTCGTTCACCATAGACATTTCGTAAAAACTTCATTGTACTGTTAGCTATATGCAGTGTAGCGCCATCTTATCGAAACCAACCGTGACTGACTTCCGCTTTTGTTAACTGACTAATGAGGTTTGTTAAAACAGCAAAATAGCGATTACTATTAACTGTATTTTCCAAAAAAGATCACACCCACATTGCGCGTTCTACTCACACCGACTCAACGATTACTATTAACTGTATTTTCAAAAAAGATTACACACACATTGCGCGTTCTACTCACACCGACTCAGACTCCAATTTTCGCTTCATGTAAATCATAGGGGTTAGTTGCCGACCACAGTCATGTATTTTGTGAATTAATATACCCTCGCAGATGAAACCATGCTTCATATGCTAAAAACATAATTTCGAGGACACCTACGGAATTTTTATCGATAAAACCTTTAAACCGTTGACAATAATTTAGTCTTGTAGATTTCAGTTCTACTCCACCACAAGATCGGTTATTAATTAGAAAAGATAAGTGATTTCAGTCCTTGAAGTAGTGAAATGGGGAAAGACCCAAACCAGTGGGGGTGCCTATTCTTGTATAGGTATCACCCATTTGAGTGGACACAGAGTTAAGACCAAGACCCGGCGGAGGGGGTGGAACCCGGAAACTGTATAACCGGATCCGATACACCTCACCCCTGAAGTTTGAGGCAGGCACTTAAGATCCAGATCCGACGGGTAAAACTTACAGCCGGTAGGTTCGTTAGAGGCAAAAGGACATTCCCCCGGACTGAGTTTTGCTTAACTGCTGGTCTGGTCCGGGGGAAAAAATAGTTCTTGAAGTAGGTTTCACATTACTTCACAGATGAAAAAATTCGTTCTTTTCTTAGAGCTTTAGATGCGGTAGAAAGTCCGAAATGTTCCTCCTGTGGTAATTTACAGGTTGACTTTGATGGAGTTTCGGCTATAGCATTCGAAATATCACCTTTTGTTCGTTTAGTTTAAATGCTCTTCCGCTTCGATCCCGAAATATCTCGATAAGAGTTCGAACTGCATTGCGGTGAGGAACAGGACTATTGGGAAAATTTTCAGAAAACTATTGCTTCAATAAATCAGTATAGTTGTCGCCTTCACGAAAGACATGTTCGACGAGAAAAATGCGTTCCTCTACCAAAAGAAGCATTAAATTTCTTGAAACTATTGATTCCCATAAACAAAACAAAGCGCGTTTAATCACAACTCAACAACTGAGATCTTGGTTTATTATTATAACCTACAGGGCAACCGACCAACGCCGAAAGTACAGAACACACCAAGTAATTCTAAAACGTATTGCACAGCGACTTTCGGAACGCTCTGTATATTCAAGATGTACAGAACAAAAAACTCAAAAACATGCTTTTTAATAGTGAAATAAAGTTAAAAAAAAAAAAAAAACTATTTATAACATGAAAACTTCTAAATAACCAAAGAACAATAACCTCACATTACACAGACAACTTAAAGAACGGGTGTGGTCAGGCAGTGTAGCCACAACAACGTAGAAATAAAAAATTCCCTGCGTTCAGATTAATTTGCACGCCACTGTATATATACAGACGGAGCGATAAAATAAAATAATTAAGTAAACTGTTGGCCCGTACTTGCTTGATTGGTTCTATTTTCCTGTTATAATTTTTTTTATTTTATTTTTTGGTCTCAAATTTTTATTTGTAAAATCCTTTTATAAATGACATCACGTGACCTCCATTCTATAATAATTTTAAAACAGAAGATTGTGAAGAAAAACCCTTTCTTAACATTTTCTTTCAATACCCTTGCAAGTTATAGTTTGATAAATAAACATGAACGACCATGTTTATTTATCACCACAAAAAAGAAATAAATAAAATTATCAGTATTTAAATGGGTGGCAAAACAATGTGCGCATATACATCACACTCTAATACTATTATTTGTTATTGCACTTAATAATATCACAAATGGTCAGAGAGAACAACTGAAATTGGTCTACAATGTGGAAAGCAATTTAAGGACCTTAAGTCAATATTGTTTGCTGTAATAATGAACAAACAGTATTGACATTAAAGATGAAATAACTTAAATAATAAATTAAGAAAATTATTTCTATTCAAACTGAAATTTTATCAGTATTATTGATAACGTTGCTGTCAATATTTTAATATAATAAAACTTTTACTGAACAAAAAAAAAAAATAATAATAATAATAAACTACACAACAAAAACTAATAAACCTAATAAGACATAAACAACCAAATGTAAAAATATGGATATTATAAACACTTACTGGAAAGTAAAATAAGACAGACGCAAAATTATTACTTTTAAAACAAAAACATTTATCTTGGTTAACTTCACTGAAGCACCTTTGAGCAAAATAAGATTACGATTTATGCAAGTGTCAATTTCTCGTTCAAAGTATTTTCTACATAATTACAACAATCATTTGATCAACAACAATCATTTTAAAATGAACAAACAAAACGTTTCAAATAAAATTAAGAGCTATGCAATTTATATGCTTTACTGTAATCTGGTAGTATACATTAACGGATTGTACAAAACAAAATTTAAATGCAGATATCCTTACATCAGAAGTAAGAACAAAGGAAATTTTACATTAGTTGTATTCAGTATTTTTGCAAACTGAAAATACTTCGGAGTGAATTTTTATAATAACTGACTTTTAACTAACAGTAGGTAAAATGGCAGGAAAATTAAAATATCTCAAACAACTATAAAAGGTTATGCGATTCCACAAGGCACCACTGTCCTCTGCCACTTAGAATTACTTTTCTTAATAGTACTACTTAATGAAGAACAGAAAAACTACAATTACTGATGTACGATTAAACAACTTGAAGCAGATTGTAACTATCACTATTACACTGATACAGAATGGTCGGTTATCCTTCTTGCTAAAAAAAAACAAAAAAAACCCATATTTGCAGAGAGGAAACAAACTACAGGAAGTGCTAGTAGTAAATCAGGGTTATAAATGAACAAGTCATGCTTCATACATTCACCATCAACCAAAATACTTATTGCTAATAACTTCAATCTGACCGACTTCTGGAAAAAACATACTTTAGCAGCATTTCCATTAAAATGCCTGTTGTGCATTAATATCTATAAACGATTTCCTCATGCCCCCAAAAATATGGATTTGATTTCTGCTCTTACTATGAATGTCCTTTTGTTGTGAAGACCATTCACAACAACGTGAAATATTGTCCGTTCAGGTTTTTGGATATTTTGAAGATTTCATCAAAACATAGAAAATGCAATAAAATATCCTGATGATCTGTATATATATATATACTAATGTAATTTTCTAGTACAGTACAATGGGATGACTTTGTGAAAAGAAGAGAAGGGATAGGTGTCTTCTACTATAGCCTGGGTCTGGCACATTTTATTTTTCTTGCTAAAATATGTGTTGCAACATGTCAAAGGCCAGAATAAAAAGATATATTCAAATAATTTACTAACATTCAGTACAAATGTTGAATCTAAACCCAAAATTATAATAACATGAGATTATCATGGAGCTACTGCCATCATCATAACTACACATGTAATTTGCTTCACAAAAATTATTCATTACATAAGCGATTGGCAAAAATTAAGCAGGATAAGTTCAAAACTGAACAGATGGTCACGAGTAATGTATGCAACTAAATTAAGAAATGAAATTTAACAATTGAACTTGTAGAATAATTTAAAATGTGAAGAAATTTTTCAAGTGTAAGAAAAATCCCCAAATTACCCAGATGTTTGGTAGTCGCCATGTAAGTCAAGTAAACAGAAAAAAGGGTTGACAAACTGGAAGGGATTAACCAAAATGTCAATCATTCTATTATAAAATAGTAAGACTAGGCAAATAGTCAGATTATATAAAGTTATGGATTTACCTCTGATTTTGATGAGATAAGGAATACCTTATTTAGAACCTAAATTATTTGTTATAAAGGGTTTTCACTAGAACTATATCCCTCGTAAAAGTATCTCACCAAAAATTCTGTAATTTAGCACGATGTAAAATTATTTTTGAACTAAACAACTATGAAGTATTTTCGACTAATTAAATAATAATTAGTTTCAGTGAAATTAAGTTAAAAATAAGCTAAAATTCACTTAAAACTAAATTATATTAGGTTAAGCTTAATGTGTGGATTTTAGTGAATGTGTAATATTCATTATTTACAAAGTAAATAACTAAGTTTATGTGGAATTCAATCGAGCAGTTTAGGTTGGTTTATAAGTAATTCATGAATTTGAGAGAAACTTATTCACATTAATCTGACAAAAGTCACAATTCAAGACTTCTGCTCAACTTAACGCTATGCTCATTTTGTTACGTTTCTTTTGCTAAGAAAATGTGAAAATTGTAAAGGCTTTTTAAATGTTTACTGGAGAAAATTTCATTTTATCATTGTTTAAAACCAAAATTTTCATCATTCTAATCGATCAAAGTGCAAATTAAACTTTCACGAACATTAAAATAAATTACATATCGAAATAGATTACTATAATAATAATAGATTACATTTTTCTAACAAACATTAACAACATATTCCTAGTCATTACAGAATGAAATAATGTAAAACAGTAAAAATTCATCAACAATAAACCAAAATGTTATAATGATAAATTCACATGGTGTTACACTTTCACCACAAAGTATTTTGAGAAAGTTAGTTCTGGTAATTGTATATTAAAATTAAGGTGAGTAATTATCACATAATTTATTTTATTTTTATATTTCTTTATTATAAACCACTCTATTAAATAGAATCAAGTCAGTTCATAAATAAAGTTTAAAATTTCATTATAAACTCTAGAGTATAAAAAAATGAGAAAGTGAAACTAAATAATACTTGAAAGAAAATATATTAATTCATTTGGATCATAGGTATTAAAAAAAAAAAAAATCATTATATGTTAATTCTTTTTGAGAATTTAAATTATTAGATGAAAATACCATAACCAACCATTTTTTTAAAGAACATAAATTCAGAAGGCTTAATGACACAAAAAAAGGAAAACATTAAAATTATCAATCTGCTTAAGTAACATTATGATCGTTTGTTATCAATATCATTAATTAGATGATGATGTAAAACATATAAATAAATAATTATTTATTCAGATCGTAACATAATCACAGAACATCAAAACCATCAAAGAAACAGAGGGCGAGCCGTTTCATGGATATCAAGAATTAACTGCTCCAACATCTAACTGGATGGATCAGGGGAGATCATGAATAAACTTTGGCCAAAGAGTCATTAAAAAGTAAAAAATGAATGAACAAATAGGAGATGGTTAAAGTTCATATTAAAGTGTAAAAATAAAAACTATATTAAGCAACAATGATGCAACTACGCGTGAAGATAATAAATACATAGTATCATAACAGATTAAGATAATTTTAAAGAAATCATAACCAAGTAATCGAGTACAGATTTAAGTAAACAGCAAGCAGAAATTCATGTTTATTTCATTAGTTTTATTTAATATCCATGAACAGAGTGGCATTGTTTCTGTAGAAAAAACTATTTTAATTTACTATTAAATTGCTCAGAAAAACTTTAGGTTGTTTGGTAATTTATTACAAATAGGAACTGAAGCATTAAAAAACTCTTCTTCCTTGTATATCAAAAGAATTAATTATACGACATGAAAATAATTCTGTGTCTAGTTTGATGGATAAGACATTCTCCTCAACCCCCCCAGGAATGACTGTAATTAAAAATTACTTTGACATAAATAATAACACTACAAGCGTGTGCAAATAAATGTCAGCATTTTCAATTTTGTTAATACTGGTGTTCAACGTGATATGTTTACCAGTAACAAAGAAAGATTAAACAGACTCTTTTATTGGAATCTACAAACTTAATTTTAACTTTTTTTTAAATAGTCCTAAGAGGTAATACTGTACAGATCATTTTATTACGTACACCATGATATTATTAACTATAATTCCACTACGGCCTATAATACAGAGATGCTCACATTTCATTTCATTTCATTCACGAAATGTAGTTATGAAAAACTGGTAATGTCTTACGGGAACTGTTGGAAGTATCCACCATTTTCCTGAAGGCAGGTCTGAACCTTTTGTCCCATGTTTTTTGACACCCTTTATAGGACATCAGGGCAAACTGAATTCATTTCTTACTCTTGGTTACACGATATCAGTGTACTCAAGATGAGTAATGTGCATGATAAAATGATCTCATATTACTTTAGATGGGCATGTATGTGGCATTATAAATATTTAAAAATTATACCGAGCTTATCGATGAAGACACTCCGAAGTAAAACAAAATAGTTTAATCTTGTCTCATAAGAGTTTGGCCAAATAAAAATGTTTTTTTCCACTTAACAAGGCGACCAAAGGTTACATGCAGTGGAAAAAGGATGATAACTACTGTTACCATAAACTTGAATATTAACCATGCAATTTTGGCAATGATATATATTTACAACAAGTTGTCCTTGCAAAAGTTGAACAAATACAATCTGTGAATGATTTTGAAACATTTTAACAACATATAATACTTAGAAAGTACTAATAAAACCCTACTCTTAAAAAGTAACATACACTTTCTTCAAGACTGAAAAATCCTGGGTTTATTAATAAACAGGAAGCCCATATCAACAGACTGTAAAT
>JAAAKQ030207991.1:0-11706 GCA_010016005.3 Zanna intricata | reverse complement strand
TTCTCAGGAGTGGTCGACCTGAGATTGTACAATACTACACATCATTCACATTCATACACATCATCCCATTCTTCCTCTGAAGTAATACCTTATGGTAATTCCGGAGGCTAAATAGATAAAGAAAGAGAGGTAATATTTATGTGTTTTACAAGGAAAAAGAGGATTAAGAACTGTTCTGATTAATTCATTATTATAACAAATACAATAATATTTTACTGAATTTTTATTAAGTAAAATAGGATTATAAGTAATTCTCTGATCCAAGATATTTAGGTTAAGTTCTGAACACGCCTGTCTCCAAATACTAAGTTAACTTGTTGATTCTTTTTTTTTTTTTTTTGAATTTATACAACTAAAAAATGATATTTCAGATCCTTCTGTTGCTTATTGTGTGTATTTTATATCATTTTACTCATTTTTTAAACAATAAGGGATAGAATAAACTTTACAATTAATTACGGTGTTTAATAATTATTATAGGCTTTTATTTGAAAATATTGTAAACTGAAATGTAAAATATAAAAAAAAGCAAACAAATAAATTAAAATAAAACAAATTTTAATAAAAATTTAATGAGCAAATAATAATTTTCTTTTCAAATTTAAGATGAATTCATTTTTGTACCAGTTTATAAATAACTATGAAAAATAAAATTTGATTTTAACAGACAGTCTTGAAAAACAAGTAATTAAAATTTTTTTTTCCACCTTACCAGCACACAGATGTAATTTTTCTCAATATCTTTCGGTTTATTTAAATATCATCAGGAGATTAAAATATTACTATAAGTCAAAAATTAAAATTAACATAGAGCCATGAGTGATTGTTAACAGTATACTCAAGTCAACAGTATTTGAGAATACTGTTGACAAATCAGTCATGACTATGTTAAATTTAATTTTTGATTTATTGTATTATTTTATTCTCCTGATGATGGTTTAAATAAACCGAAATATTTTGAGAAAAATTACATCTTTGTGCTGGTAAGGTGAATGAAAACAATTTTTTTTTTAAATTACTTATTATTTATATATTAGCGGAAACCATGTTTAAGAAATTTATTCTTTAATAACAGTTAATTTCTTAAAAAGTTTGAAATTTAAACTGAGAAATTATCAATTTAAAATTTTTGGTACTTATTTGAAATCTATTTATTTTATAAGTTGGTTATATATATATATATATGTGTGTGTGTGTGTGTACAATAGAGAGTCCAGGGCTCGCGTTGTTCGCCCTTGCCGCTGGTTGCTCAGACCCCTTGACCTACCGTGTTCTTAAAACTCATCATGTTTGTGTGAGTAATAATGATAAATAAAAATTAATGTCTGTTCAATTTATAAAAAGTATCAGTTTATTGTGATGTAAAGAATTCGGGTTTTAAAATATTCGGCCTCCATCTTAAAAATAATAGCTATAGTTGGTTACCCAACCTTTGAAAGGGTAAAGTGTAATTTTTCAGGTTCTTAGTGATATACGACAAACATCTCAAGAAGCTGATCACACATATTTTTCCCTTTAAAAAAAAAACTTAAAAAAAATTTTATATATTATATGTTTTCTAATCAAGTAATCGGAGGCAGGTGCAGCCTCGTACATACATTTACGTAGCACATACAGTAACAGTGGAAATGGTTGAGCCATAGCCGTACACTGTCGTACCTTTTAAAAACTCAAAATTAAAAAAAATGGTCGAAAAATCTTTTTAGATATTTAACTGAAGAGTCTATGCAACCTCAAATTGAGTGAATATGTCGTTTAATATATTCGGAAATGGGGAAAATTTGCAAACATTATTCGACATTTTTTTTTACCTTTTTTCACCACTTTCAAGATTGAACATAAAAAAAAAATACAAATTAGTTTCTAGATATTCACATGAAGATTACACACACATGCGCGCGCCGCATAGACAAAGATAGAAAGTGAAAGAGAGACTAAAATCAAAGTTGATATCTTCATATGTTAACGTGAAATTAAGAAAAAAAAGTAAATTTCATTGTTACTCCATTTTAATCCTTTAAACTTGGAATTTAAAAAAAATATTTTCTTAATGCGCATTTAAAACGTAAGCAGTACATATATACAAATTTTCATTAATTTATCTGCAGTAATTTTTGTTAGACGTTGATTATGAATCGGTTAGATCATGTTGTTTTATTAATACAAATGTACGTATTTTACAGATATATATTTTATTTTATACAATGTATAACTTACGTAACAATATATATTGTACAATATATAATATAATAATAATAATATTATAATATAATAATAATAATATAATAATATTGTACAATATATAACTTACGTAATGAATTTTCGTACGGAAATATTTGAAATAAAGAAATTAAATCTTGCTACATACCAGGTTACGCTATAAAACTCCAAACCTAAGAATCAAAAACAAAAAAAAAATCTGACGACACATACGTATAAAAATCTGACTGGTGTACTCTACTCCTTGTATGGCTATTAAATTACACATTTTTTACTATACTTCATTTAAACTTATTTCATATGAAATGAGATACGAACCTCCAGTTCTTTAATAAAGTGGACAATTACACAAAATATTAGTTTTTATTAAGACCAAATATTTATTCAATTATTAATTCAATAATGTTACCTGAAATATTAGGTTAGGGTAAAACTCCCTTTATTACTCATGACATAAATATGTCTTATACCTATTTAATATTATGTTTTTTAAAAATTATTAATTTGTAAATTATTAATTAGTAGGCATAAAAAAAAGTGAAAACACACACGAAATAGGAAAAGCTTACTAAATTTTATGGCGATATTTATAATCAAGTAGACTGAAACAAATGCATAAATAAAAATTATACGATTTTAAGTTATATTTTCAATTAATATTAAATAATGAGATGTTTCACCAATGTGGAAACTATATGACTTTCTTGTATGTCTATTAAATCCTAAGTCCATAAAATTTTATTTCACTAATAATTATTTTTTTGTTTTACTGCTATTATTGAGTTATTATTTATTGTACTTTTTTTACAATCAGTGGTTATTAATTATTAATAAATAAATATAATTAAAATAATATATATATATATATATATATATATATATATATAAAATTACATTAAAAAAAGTTAAAAGGGGATGAAGTCTGATTCGAACCGCTGTGCCTTCCCTTGTAAGAAGTAACTATTTCATTAATTAAAATTTTATTTGGCTCTAACTCTGGAATCATTGAAAATAAGTACTACTTGAATCGTTGAAAGCTCTCAATGAGGGGTTATTGTGCGTAATTGTACTTAAGAAAAAGTCCAAAATCCAAATTTTTTACGATTTTGGGCTTTTTTGGACACTTTTTTTAATTTACATTTTTGGGCTTTTTTGGACACGATTGCAACCAAAAGAGAAGGTCCACATCTAAATGTTACAGCAGTATTAAATTCAAAATTTCAAAATCCTACTGCTAATATTTTTGGAGTTATGAGAGATACGTACGTACGTAGAGATATCACGCCAAAATTAGTCAAAATAGATTCAAGGATGGTCAAAATGGATATTTCCGTTGAAATTTGAAAATCGAAGTTTTTCGTGATCATAATACTTCTCCTTTACTTCATATAAGGAAGTAAAAAAAAAAATAATTTCAGAATATTTATGTGGATAATTTTTTATCCACATAAATTTTTTCGTAAAGAAAAAATTTAATTTTTTCAATTTATTTGTTAATTTTATAAATTATTTTTTAATTAATTGTTAATGATTTAATTATTTTTTTAATTTTTCAACTTATTTAATATTTTAAATTAATTTCTCATAAAGAATCCATCGCTTATCTGGAAAAACTTTACGAGATCTACAAAAGGAGATTCCTTTACTAAATAAGAAACATCACTGAAAACTGACAACTCCGTGAAGAGTAAAGTTTTTTTAATAGACATAGAAAAAATAACAAATAAATGAATTAAAAAATATGTATTAAAATGAGAATCTCGTCTTACTTTGAATTCTGTTAATAAATAAAATGGAAATATTCACTTTTTCATTTTTTTTTTATAATGCAAAAAAATGATTCTGAAATTTTTCATTTTCTCACAATCCTTTGAAATCATTTTTGTTTTAACTGAACTTAATAATAATAATAAAAATAATATCTTTTATTTTCAGTCAAACACACATACAAATTACAATAAAATAGTAGGCTTATAAGATTAATTGTACAACTTATATAAAAACTTAAAAGTTATAAACAAGTCACCCCACCCTACTTACAAAACCATATAAAGTTAACTAGACTGAAAATTAGGTATCTCCATAGGCCAACCTGTGTTGGAGATTACCATCCGGATATATTTACAAGAGTAAAAATGTCGTAAGGCTTAGACTAAACAAAAATAATTAAATAATCTATTAACTAATGAAGAAAATATCTTTCAGTTGAACTTCTTTTAACGCGTAATAATTTGAGTAAAAAAGTATTTCTTACTTATTACGTAAAAAGTGAATTAGGCCTAACAAGAAAAGTCAACACAGTCGTTAAATACTAAAAAAAAAAAAAAAAAAAAAAAAAAAAAATATACTTAACAAAATCAAACCAAAATGGATAAACTAGAATTAAAATAAAAAACATTATAAACATAAAATATATATTCAAATGCATAATATATAATAAATTTAGCAAGATAACAAAAGAATATTAAGTTATATGCTATATTTGTAGAAATTTTCAAAATAAACAAGCTGGATAAATGCCCATTATATAGTACATTCCCCTTAAATGTAAAAAACAAATATCAATACATTACTATAAATGATTAAATAGAGAATGGATTAAATAATAAAAAAAATATTTAGGAAGAATACAAACTCTCTACATTATTTATTGAAAATAAAATGTTTATCAATTTCTTTCTTTTCTTACAGAAGGATTTATTTCGTATAATTAAATTATAAAAATAGTTATAAAGGTTAGGAACCATTAAATCATTTTATCAATTTATATTTATTTTTAAATTTACATAATACAATCTCATTCTGCACAATTATAATTAATAAAGGAATTAATTATTCTATTAAATGTATACAAAAATAAGGAAAAAAATAATTTCTAGTTAGGTTATATTGTCTGTTTACGATTGCTAGCTAAATGGATCAGTAAGAGTAAACGTTGCTATTAAAATAGTCTACAAATATAACTGTTCAGTAATTACTATACTTCTGTTTTCTTTCTTTTTAGACAAAATTATTTTATTTTAATACTCATAAATTTATTTATTTATTTACAATTAGACTTTGTGGGGTTTCTTTCTTTAAAACCTGTTGTTGTCTATCAATATACTTTTTAACACACTTTGAAAATATTTCTTTCATCTATATATTTAAGCAAATATATAAATACTTACGCACACATCTTCCATACTAACGCTATCATAGATGTGTCACGAATTCGTGTTCGGGTGGTATTAACCAGTTTCATTTTTTAGTTATATAACTTCAATGATTTATTTCTTACGGGAGTTTTTTTAGTTAAATAAGCAGATCAAAACTATTTTTAAAATTGTTAAGTGTATTTAATAGAAACCAATAACCGATTCTATAGAATAACTTTGTTTCAAGAATGTGTAATTTCGTTTTTTAATAATTATTATCACTTAAATATAACCAACCACCTACTTATAATTTACCCATTTTCAGGGCAAGATTTAATTCGATGAGTGCTGAAAATTTGATATTTTAACAAAAAAAAAAAATTTTTTAAATTTCAATAACCCTGCTAACAACATTATAGAAGGATTTTACAACTGTAAATTTCAGATTTTATTTTAAAGTTAATGATCAATAAACAAAAAAAAAAAAAAAAAAAAAAATGAAAGTAATATATTTGAAAAATGTAAAAATAAGAACAGGATTAAGATGCTCATAATTTTTAACTTCCTTGTACTTGTATTTTTACTTTCTTGTATTTTTTTTGCGAAAAAAAAATTAGTTTTTCAGATTTCAAGGGATATATCCATTTTGATCATCCCTGAATCCTTTTTGACTAGTTTCGGCGTGACGTCTGTACGTATGTATCTCGCGTAACTCCAAAACGATTAACTGTAGGGTGCTGAAATTTTTAGATTTAGGACTGTTGCAACATCTAGTTGTGCACTTCCTCTTTTAATTGCAATCAGCAGAACCAAAAGTGTCCAATAAAGCTCAAAATTCAAAACAATTTGGATTTTGGACTTTTTCTTAATTGCAGTATTAATTAATTAATTGCAGTAATAAGCTTTCATTGAGAGCTTTTCAAGAATATATGATTAGTGGTAATTATTTTCATTGGTTCCAGAGTTGTAGCCAAATACAATTTTAATAAATGAAATATCTGGATCTTACACGGGAAGGCACGTCGGTTCGATTATCTCCTTTCTTTCTTTTATTTTAACTTTTTAAAAATTTTTATATATATATATATATTTTTATTTATTTTTTTTACCTCCGGAACCACCGTTAGATATATCTACAGAGGATGAGATGAATGAATTATATCGTGTGTGAAAAATGCCATGCCTGACCAGGATTCGAACCTGGGACCTCCGGATGAAAGGCCGAAACGCTACCACTCGCGCCACGGAGGCCGGCATATAATTATGTATTGATAATTTTTAACTCACGATTATAAAAAATTGTTATAATAATAGTAATTCAATAATATCAATAAAAAAAGACAAAAAAATCAGAAGTTATCAGTGAAATAAAATTTTATGGACTTTTAAAAATGTGTATAAGTAATTTAATAGGAATTATTACATATTCACCATCTGATTAATTAATATTAATTAAAAATTATAATTTAGAATCGTATTATTTTTTGATTTTTGTACAAGGAAGTCTTCTGGTGTCCAGATAAGACTTTTTCTTCAAAAAATCAAAGTAATATGTTGCTGCTATAGATGAGGTTAAGTTTAATCTTTATTGTAACACACTAAGTTTTAACTATTTTTCAGATACATAGTACTTCCTCGATCTTTATATTTAAAATAAATTTGAAATAAAAATAAATAGTTACAAAATTTCCATTAGTTAAGACAGCGAAGTTTGAATCCTTGTTACATTATTTTTTTTATATATAAAAGTGTTTTTTTTTTTCACATGTAGGGTCTCAAAAATATTGAGTTATACAAATAATCCGAGGAGAAACGTTTTATTGATACCAAAAAGAAAAGAAAATAAGAAATTTTATGATGTAATTTTACAAAAAAAAAATTAATAAATTGAACATATTTTTAATTTATTTTTTTTTTTTAAATCTTAATTTGAAAAGAGAAAATGTTTATCACAGAATACTATGAAAAAGTAAAACTACATCTATGCGTCTTGATTTAGGCGTCCAAGTTATTTTTTTTTTTAGATTTCGTCATAAAATAAAAAGATAAATAAATTTAAGCAATTAATTAATTAAATAATTGAAAGTAAAGGATGTATTTTAACATTAAATATTTTCGCATAGTACTGAAAAGAATTGTAAAGGATATGAAACCAATCACATATTTTTCTGCTTTTGTCTTTTGTTATTAAAAAGCCGGCATCAGCAGCTATCATCATCACCGTTAACGTATATCTTTAGAGGATGGGATGAGTGAATTGTAGCGTGTGTGAAAAATGCCATCCCTAACCGGGATTCGAGCCCGGGACCTCCGGATGAAAGACCACTCGCACCACGGAGGCCGGCCACTCTTACTTCTTTCATATTAAGTAAAAATTCAATGTCAGCTTTGGTTTTTGTTTTTCAAAAAAAATTTTTTAAGTAAAAGCTTTAATTAGGTCGACTGTTGATTCTTTCGGTCTTAAATTGAAAAAACAGTAACGATTTTTTGATTTAAAAATTTTTGAGGTATAATAATTATATGAAACCTAATATGGAACCTAATATTTTCAGTATTACAAAGGGATTAAAAACCACAACAGATATGTTAATAATATAAGTAGTCTAATTAAAACGTTTAATTTTATTTAAATTAAAACATTACGGAACGGATCCTATAACGACTAATCAATAATAATTGCAAATGAAGTAAAATGAAACCAACCATACTACATTATGAATTTATAACAGCAAATTCGTTTATATTCACTTCGATTGAAAAACTATTTTTTTATCAAAGGAAAATGAATTTAAAAACAAAATATTTTTTTTTTTTTTTTAAAAATGCAAATGGAAATATATTAACTTTTATAACACTACGTTAAACTAAATTCATTTTTCAAATATTTTTCTTTTAAAAGGATAAAACATTTAGAAGTATAAGGTTTAAAAATATAATAATAAAAATTATTTATAAATATGATAGTAAATATTTATCAAAAATTTGAAAGACTGATTGATGATCTATATAAACAAAAAGGCAATCTTTGTTTTGTGCGTACCTTAATAAATAAAAAATTACTTAACAGATTTTGCTGAAAATTTCATAATTTATCAAAAATTTAAATTTTATCACAATTTATTTCACAATTTATCCCGGGAGTGTTTACATGTTATTAGTTCCATATATTTGTTAGGCTGGCATGAGATGTTTGTTATGTATAGAAAAAACTACATACTCAAATTTAACAATAACGGAGTATTGCTGGGTCCATTGGTAAATAATAATGGAGTCATACTTTTAATTAACCACATTTCGGTTTCAAAATATTAAATTGGTATAAAAATAACATATATACATAACCAACATATTAGTAAAGAAAAAACAGAATTCACTTGCATAACCATAATTGTAGTTTATATTTACTAAATCCTAAATTAATAAAGTAAATATCATTAGACTATGCTTTACAGTAATGTTTGAACCTTTTTTTAAAATGTTATTAAATCAATAACATTAAAAATATAAGTTATACGAATATAATACTAAATTAAAATTTCTAAGAGCTAATTTAAATAAATATTATAAGTGAATAAAAATTAAGATTATTTGACCGACGGATTTATAACTTCTTGAAACATAATTTTTACTAAGTTACTTTTTTCCTGAATAATATCGTTAACAAATTATTAAAAGTAGAAAAAAAATTTAAAAATAAAAAAACATTTTATCATTAGACCCACCGGGTTGATCCAGCGGTAAAACTCGTCTTTGTAAATCAGCTGATTTCGAAGTCGAAGGTTCTATGATTTAAATTCTAATAAAAATAGTTGCTTTTATTCGGATTTGAATACTATACTCGTGGATACCGATAGATTTTTTTTTTTTTCTTAGTTTTGATCGGTGATGAAGGAATGCCATTTACGCACGCCACCAAGGATGTATCGGGCTGATTGTAGCTGACAACCTAGCTGGGGACGTGAAACAGGCTCTGCCAATGTGTTATTAGGCATAATGAACCTGCCCCATACTGACTAAACATCCCTCACCGCTCTTCTCCGTCTCGAGACCGCACCCGTAATTAAGTTTAACCAGTCTCGGGGGGATTGTCAGACGGCAGTCGGAACCTCACTCCCATCTTTCGAATTTTCATTCTTCTGATGACGCATCACTCATAGTACACCTGCGAAGAAAGAAACAGAACATCCAAGCATCCATCCTTGCAACCATCCATTCACACACCGCTGTACCACACACTACATACACATACACACACTCCAGACACATAATACACCCACTGATCCTTTGTATGTGTTGATATGTGCATGTACCTGTTCACGCCTAGGGGTACGGGAGTCCCTGTGCGTCATCACCGCCATCCATCGTCATGGCGAGAACGCATGGTGATTCAGCAGGAGGGGCTGTCCCTCCCCCGACTCCTCCGTGTTGTGGCAGCACGAATATCCACGACCCCTGCTATAGAGGGAAGATGTCCCCGTGTCTCATCACTGCACCCTATCTCCGCACGCGGGGAAACCCTAGCTCCACAGAGGGCTGTCCCCCCTCATGACTAACCGTCGTCCCTCAGGCTTGTCTTGCCCTATCAGCTAGGTCCTTTGCCGTTAATATCTCCTGTACTAGCGACTTGATGCTATCCCAGCATCGTCATGGCGAGAACGCATGGTGATTCAGCAGGAGGGGCTGTCCCTCCCTCGACTCCTCCGTGTCTGTGACAGCACGAATATCCACGACCCCTGCCATAGAGGGAAGATGTCCCCGTGTCTCATCACTGCACCCTATCTCCGCACGCGGGAAACAAAGTGCAGCTCCACAGAGGGCTGTCCCCCCTCATGACTAACCGTCGTCCCTCAGGCTCGTCTTGCCCTATCAGCTAGGTCCTTTGCCGTTAATATATCCTGTACTAGCGACTTGATGCTATCCCAGTTTCTCTATGACACGAGCATATAGTCGAACAAAGTCTCCCGCACTAGATTAGTACACCATATCGCGTCCACCGTGCAAATTGAAAGATCGTGTGTTCCACTTTGTCTGACACTTCGTCACAGTAATTGCAACTGGGGACTACTCGCTTACCAAACCTATGAAGGTAGTGGTTAAACGTCCGATGGCCGGTCAGCAGTTGCGTGACAAAGAAGTCCATCTCTTCTCTCCATGTCTTCTCTACAACCACAGTCTAAGATTTGGAATCAGCCTCTTCGTCCAAGCGGATTTGCCCGGTTTTTATTCTCTTTAAAGAATTTAAAGAGAATTTAAATTTAACCTTAACGTTTAACATTAAAGAATTTTAATTTAATTCTATAAATTTAAATTTATAGAGATAGTTACGGGTATCTTTAGAAAAAAGTCATACGAATTTGCTTCGTTAACTAACACTTAATTTTGTTTAACATTCGTTTGAATAAATATTTCCTCTGATGTGTAGTTTTTTCAAGAAATAATTCCATTAGTAAGGTATATGAGTATTAACACAAAAAAGTCATACGAATTTGCTTCGTTAACTAACACTTAATTTTGTTTAACATTAATTTGAATAAATATTTCCTCTGATGTGTAGTTTTTCTAATAAATAATTCCATTAGTAAGGTACACAGGTATTCTGAGTATTAACACAGAAGAATAATATGATATGTATAAAAAGGCTGTACTGCACCTGCTATTGCATTCCTAAGAAATAATCTTATTTTAAATTCAAATATTTAATTTATCTATTCTTACCTTAATTTCTTCTCATAGCTGACAGTAGAATCATAGTCGGAAACATCTATTTATGCTGTTTAATCTACCTAATTTAATTTTATAACAATTTTCTTTGAAAGGCAAGCGTAATAAATTATATAGCAAGTGGTGTTACGCCTTGAGAAATTAAGTTAAAATTAAAGATTAATTATTTAATCAAAATTAAAATATAAATTTTCAAAAGAATATAAAGATAAAATTGTTTTAAAAATAATTCTTTTTCATGAAAAATAAACGGAACAAATTATAAAAAAGAAATGTAAAATATAATTAGGTTTCCATAAAGGAAAAAATCTGAAGTGGACACTACATCACTTCCTTGTACGCCTATTAAATTACATATACATATTTTTAGAAAATGAATAATAAATTAAATTTTATTTCATTAATAACTTCCGATATTTGTATATATATATATATATATATATATATAAATATATATAAATTATTTCCATTATTTTTATTATTGAATTAATATTTATCGTAAAAACATTTTTACAATCACAGGTTAATAATTATTAGACGGCCTCCGTGGCCGATTGGTAGCGTCTCGGCCTTTCATCCGGAGGTCCCGGGTTCGAATCCCGGTCAGGCATGGCATTTTCACACACGC